>RJJA01000077.1:105763-185449 GCA_003724045.1 Lepidurus arcticus | reverse complement strand
TCGTAATGCCGAAGCATCACAACTTCGAATATAGGAATAGAATCTTCCTGGGAAGGGGTAAGATACAGTTAAAGGGAGCTATTTAATATCTCGTTTTTTTTACGAAATAAAGTGCACCGACCGGGAATCGAACCGAGATCCTGTTGATCCCCAGTCGTGCGTGTTATCCACTTGGTCATGAACTTATATTACAATGGCGTGGAAACTTCTATAAATCCAACATATGAACGAAGCTGGTGTACGTGTACCATGGGTGTACTCGTGCGTAACATCCATCTTTTGTTCGATTTATAAAAAATATGGTGGTTCTGCTACAACCATACCTTGTTCTTTAGAAACTTGCATTATTGTTATTATTATATTTCCTTAAAAAATTGAGAGCTTCGCCTCTTTTCCAACTATTCCCAACTCCCTGCTCGGTTTCCTATCCTCAATATTCGAGCTCGCGATGCCGAAACTTCACAGTATCGATATGGGTATAGGAACTTCCCCGGGAAGGCATGAGGTATAGAGAAAGGGAGTCATTTAATATTTTGTTTTTTTAAAGAATTAATTGACCCGGCCGGGCTTCGAACCTGCGACTTCCGATCACAGGGCTACCGTCTTATCCACTCGGTCATACGCACGTATATAAAGAGCGTTGAAACTTCAGTAAATAAAAATATTTATAGAAGTTTCAAAATCATTCAGAAGACTTTAAGTCACCGTGTTCGCTTTCAATTATTTTGTATTAAAAGCTCAAATTTGCATAAAATAATTCTTACAGGACATGATTTAAAAAGAATGGTAGTGCGGAAGAACGGTAGAGAAATTCCGTTACCCTTTGTAGCCCATATTTAAACCGCAAGTTTAGGAGCAACAAGTGTATTATAAACCGTGTGTCACAGTAATAGAAGCAGCATGCGTCCATCACTACATTGGAAAAATGACAACTTGTGCACTTCCTGCATTGGCAAGAGATATTTTGAAAGACCACTCCAGAAACGAATGGCTGCGAAAGAAATTGCAACATCACTTATACGATTGTAGGACATTAATACCGTCGATATTGTGAGTCGGAATCCTTAACCAGCTACAATAAGGTGCCAGTTCAGAACCTGTAGTCAGCTCCAGCCATGTCAATAGCCCATTGAAATTTCTCTCGCTGAGTTTTATTGTAAATTTTCTCGATAGGCACATTAAATTTCTTGCACCTAAATAAAGAGAATATTATATAAATCCCAAAACAAAGAAAACAGCTTTCTTTACCAAGCTATGGAAATGCGTGGATCGAGATAATTGAGTTTGGAGGTCCCTAAGGCAATTTCCTTGTTTTCATCTCTGTCAGTTGCTTGAAGTTCCAGCTTTTGCATCTGCTCTTCCAGTCTCTCAATAGCCTTTGCTTTCTTCTGAGCTGTAGCTCTACAAAATATGGTAATACAAGCTAAAAAAAATTATGACGAAGAAACAATACTTTGCAGTGGCAGCGCCAGATCGTTTGGCTTCTTTCTGTGCGTCTTTTAAAGAGCGTTTGGCTTCATTAATTTGCTCTTTCTTATCATCAATCTTCTTCTGCAAATTTTCCATCGATTTGGCGAAAGTTTTCGGAATTGCACGTTGATGGTTACATAAGATGGCTACCGCACGGTTTGCTCTGTTATACGTCAGAATCTTAACAACAACAAAACGTTAACATCTCCCTATTCATAAAAAGAGATATAGTACCTTTTCCTGCACGGAAGAGTTCGGATCCGTAAGTTTGTCCAACTGTTCTTGAAGGGTATTAGAAGCATTGAATGTACGGAACACCTTTGCAGTCAAACCTTCCATCAAGTCGTTCAGATGTTTGTTCAAAATTGCAGTCTAAAAGGCAATCGCTAAATTAGAACCCAGTAAAAGTAACAAGAAACTTAAGCTTACATTGAGTCTATCGAAAAGATCGTCCCCTGGTTGCTTGTTCTCCATGAAAATTTGTAAATTCTTAAAAACGCGTTTTTCAACTGGGACCTCGTTGTAGTAACGAATAGAATCCTTGCCGGGGAAATCGAAAACGACAACACACTCCTTTCCATCCTTCTCTTCCAACAATTGTATATGCTCTACGCGAAGAGAGCAACAGCCAACAGTGTCGGCTTGATCTTCGTCCTTTTCATTACCAGCCCTAAGTGCCAACTACAAAAAATTCAAGCTTTAGCTACCCAAAGGCGTAATTCGCAAATTAAGTTCTTAAATTACCTTGTCAATAAAGTAAAGAGCCACAGCTCTTTGCCGAATTCTCATCTCCTTAGACTTCCAGTCTTGACGGTAGTTTTCGCGAATAGTTTCTACAGAAGAATTAAGTTGCCGGGCGACTTCATATTTTCCCCAATCCTTTTCTCCTTTAAGGCGCGATGCAGAATTGAGCATGACATACTTCACTTGACCTTGAACGTTTTCTGTCCACGAAGCTAGCCACGTAACCTTAAAAAAAACAAAAAACATATTTCCGATTCCGAGTAAAAAATATCAAGTAAACATAAAATAAAGACAAACTTACATGGTTATCGTAGCGAACTTCCTTCCACTTATGACCAGCAGGGGGCTTGGGTACATGCTCACCTTTTGAGCAGTTGATTATAACATCCCTAGGCATCACTCTTCGCTTAACCATGCCCATTTTGGGATGATCTCCGCGTCCGCGAAACAACCCAGGCGGTTCAATTTTGAAATTGCCAATGCGCTGTTTATGATCATCAATGATGCACCATCCATACTCCTTCACAATCTCCTCGTTTTCCTGCTTAATTTTCAGCTTTTCTTCCTTGGTCATGTTCTTTTTCTGTTCGCTCTGTTCTTTAAAGTACGTGTTCATTTCCGAAAAGTCACATTTCTTGAGATCTGTAATGGTTTCTCTTTCCGTTGAAGTCATAGTTTTCCGCCAGTCCTTAAAAAAGTTCTTATTGAAAATTTCTTTGGTGGTGTAGTCATGGTCAAGCATTTTGCCATAAAAGGTTGCAATTTCTTCCGAGTCCTGCGACAGTTGCATATGCTTTCCATTGTAGTGAAACTTGACGTGCTTAGGCAGAGGAACATAGTCAGGAGCAAACACGGGCCCCTTATGTACGAGGGTCTTCCATTTCACTCCGTCAGCATGCTTTTCTTCTTCCCACCTGTAGACACAAACGACCAGTAAGTAATAAGCAACAGAAAATGAACAAAAATCAAATAAAAAATATTTACTAACCAACGCCATGTTTCCTCCTCATCTTCCTTCTTAGCTTTTCCTTTCCTAGTACCGGTACCACCTTTGGCATTATCCTTTCTATCTTCAGACTTCTTTGCTTTCTTGGCAGCCTATTTTCCAAAATTAGAATACTTAAGGAAAAAGGGTAAGTACGAGAAATTACTGGTTTGAAATCATCTTCATCATCCACTTTGCGCTTGTTTGACTTTTCTTTCACTTCCTTCTTCAAGGGGGTGCCCTTGACTGGCTTTTCTTGCTTCACGGACTTCTTCTCGTCTTTCGGAACAACCTCTTCTTTAACTGTTTTCCTAGTCGATAAAGGCCTGTCATCATCCTCGTCGTCGGAGATAGCATTACGTTTGCTTGTCGACTGAAAAGCAGACATGGCATTACTTCATTATAGGTTGCGTATATTACACACTCACCAAAGGAACATCGTCCTCGCTGTCAAGCTCCCGTTTTGGCTCCACCTTGATCTTGTGCTTCTCCTCGCTTTTCTTGCGGTCGTGGTCCTTACTTTTGCTCTTCTCCTTATGCCGGTCACGGTCCCTATCCTTTTCAGACGATTTGTGTTTTTTGTCTTTATGACTTTTCTCCTTTGATCTTTCCTTGTCTTTATCTTTATGACGATCGCGATCTTTATCCCGGTCTTTTTCGGATGACTTATGCTTGTGTTTCTTATGAGATGGGGAGGACTTCTCTGATCGATGTTCTCCATTGCTAACTCCGTTACCTTTTGACGCTAAAAACAAGAATTTCCTTAGCAATCTAAATATATTGACTCCTCATTTTGATTCAATGATTGAGAACAAAATTTTCCAAAACGGAAACGATTTGCAATTTGATTTAGTAATAGTACTATGACTTATCCAACGTACCAATTAGAAAACAGTACAAGATCACGCCAATTCAAAGAACTTGAGCTCAACTGGGTGAGTTTTAAGAAAAAGTAAATAATAAATATAAAAAGAGAAATGTAAGATCAACACGCCAGCCTGAAGGACGACGGAAGACCCATTCCCTTGGAATGCTTGATACGGCGTTCCGTAAATGGAACGGAACGTTCCAGTTTTACGGCATGTGGGCATCGTATACCCAGAACTTTTTATACAGAAAAAGAAAATAGTGGGTAAAAAAGGTACTTACCATGTTTTCCGGCACTCGAAGTCGAATCGCGTTTCTTCTCCTGTAAATTAATGTTTAAACTATTAATTAAAGAATTCAGTCAAACGTTTAAAAACTTGTTGTATAAAAAATAAATATATGCGAGCGTTGACAAAAAACAATCTTTCATCACGAAAACAGTACAACTTATGCAAGTGCAATGGCTTTTCTAAGCCAGCCACGCTTGCCTTGCCGCTTTGCCCTGCAGGGATTGGGACTTAGTTTCTGACGCCATGTTGGGACTTAGAAAATTTTGCTCCATACGTCGGTGTCTAGGGCTGTTTTGTCGCACTTCGGGCACTTCACCATTTTTGTTGCTTACGATAATACCACTAACATTTAATTATGCACACTTACGTGAATTCCATTGCGTTGTTCGGCTCCCGGATCGGTCATTTTCCTGATATCGTAAAAACTACCTTTGTGAGACTAAGTCCGTTCAACTGTTCAAGCAAATGGCTGAAGCCGATAGAGCTCTGGCAGTGTGGTCGTGTCTGGCGTTGGGGCTCTGAAGGACGGAAGTTCGATGAGAACAAAGTGCCCAAGTCTGGCTTCTGCGCAGGCGTCGACCTCGCCAAGCTCTATTCCACATGCTTTAGCCCCATGTTTATAGCCTGAAGCTATGCAAATGGAAAGGACTTTCCAAGAAGGATTATTTTCGAATTCTAAATAAGAGCAATGTTAGTTCTGAAACATTGTACCAAAGGTAACTTTATGATTTATCCTTATTTATGGGGGAATTTATCAGCTTGATCCTCTTAATTTCTAGATGAAGAATGGCGCCTGCTCCCTAATCAGGTGTATATGGTAGGACGCAAAGACTGTGATATTTGCTTACCCGAGGATTCCTCAGTTAGTAGAAAACATGCCAAAATTACGACACAGCAGAAAGTAAAATTTACTTATTAGTTTGAAATAAATAAGCCTTGGCAATCATACTGTTACTGTGTTCGTTTAGGTTGAAAATACAGCAACATCTGGAAAAGCAGTTTTAGAAGATTTGAGCTCTAGATTCAATACGTTT
Organism: Lepidurus arcticus; assembly: GCA_003724045.1. Taxonomy (NCBI): domain Eukaryota; kingdom Metazoa; phylum Arthropoda; class Branchiopoda; order Notostraca; family Triopsidae; genus Lepidurus; species Lepidurus arcticus. Next base: position 180,059 of record RJJA01000077.1, on the reverse strand, counting down.
GTGAATGGCAGGCAAGTTTTGGCCTCCACACCTGTAGACTTGAAGATCGGAGATACGATTAAATTTGGAAGAAACAGCAGCAGTTTCAGGTACTTCTCTCGTACACTTGTGGGTAAACTACTAATAAAATTTGTTAGACTAAAATCCATACCCATAGTAGTAACTACATCGTTGTTTCCCGAAGATCTTAAGGAGGAGCTGAGAAATAACTTGGCCGCATTAGGTGGCAGTTTGGTTTCAGAATGGGACACCGCTGTTACGCACCTCGTAGTAAAAGAACTGACGTACACTCCAAAAGTGAAAGAAAAATTTTTGAGAATGTATAACTTACAGACAGAGTAGGTTATGTGCGCCCTGGCCGCTGCAAAGCCTATAGTCACCCCGGAATATTTTGCAGATTGGAAAATTAATTCGCCTTTTGATTACCATGCCAAAGTAGTCGACTATCAACCAAAAGTCAACGAACCACAGTTAGTGGAGAAGAGAATGTCACTATTGCCCAACGCTAAGCGGTCATCCATATTTGCCAACAAAACGTTCCTCTTTACTTCTCCGAGACAACTAAAACGCATAAAGCTGGGAATAACTTTTGCCGGTAGTTATTTCTTAAAAGGAATAAATAATTACTTAAAATTTGAATTCTGTAGGAGGTAGAACTACGTTATTGGACCAAAATTCGGCTCAGAAGTTACTTGAAAGCGAGTTTATATTGGTCGAAAGCGTACCTACAGGTCGTAGTGACACACAGAACAGCGAAAGCATTGAGATGCTGAACAGAGCCAAAGGTAATAGCGTATATCACAAAAAAAAATTCTGAATATTCTTAAAATACTTTCATATTCTTGTAGAGATGCTAAGTGGAGCCAACAAGAGACTAGTCCCAGAGTCTGAAATAGGATTAGCGATCGCTTTTGCTTCAACAAGTCATTATTGCAACCCATCTTCTAAAGCTTACTCACAATCTACCCAAAGTACGCAACCTCGGCTTGCTCCTACGCTCGAGTCGTCAATCCACAAAGCTCCTTTCGCGTCCACAAGCTCTATGTGTGCAACTCAGCTAAATACTGCTACCATTCCTATTAAACGAGAGCTAGACGCAGCCGAGAACTCTCCTTTCCATTCCCCTAAACGATTCAAGCCTTTACCTAAGGCCTCGGTCGATAAACCAACCGAAACCGTAGTTGAGTCACAAACTGAGTTAGTTTTAGCAGGAACGGTGCAAAACGCTAAGCGTAAACTACTTGAAGATCAAGTTTCAGTCAGCAAACGGTCTCGCATTGAGGACAGTCTTGCCAGCGAAACGTCCGACTCAGCTACTCTAATCAGGTCGGTTGATAATAGGGAGACAGCCACACTAGCTCCAGCAGCTCAGAATGAACTTGTGAACGAAAGAGCAACCGCTCCATTAAATTCACCTTCGAATGTGCGGTCCAGTATATCTAGCACAGCTCAACGCGCACCAGCATCTGTTAACGAAGCGGTCACCACCGTAGTTTACAGTCGAGAAGCTGGACCATCTACAACAACTTTGGAACGTACTTTTGGTTTAGACTGTACGGTAACGATGGCAAGTTTTCTTCGCATTAATCCCCTGGCTAATCTTTCCTTAAATGGGCCTTCTTCATCTCGCAATCAGAAACGTTTTAAGAAAGTAAGTTGAAATAAAAGTTGAGATAAGAAATTAATTATGTATCGTAGCAAAAGTGCCTGAAACATACCTTGACACCTTGTGTGATTGGGCAAGATGGATTTACCACAGTTGCCACATAAACTGCAGAAAAAACAACGTTCCTTCCCTCCGTTCCATTAATGAGCTAAGCTAAAATTTGCTGTTAATTATACCCCTTGGAATACACTATTAATACAAGATGTTGAAAAATCGCATTGATGGAACTTGCAGCAGTGTATTGTTTGCAGATGGACGTAGCAGAACCAAAGCACATTGCAGCACGCTCTGGTGTGAACTCATTTCTTAGCTTTGCTTGCCTTGGCTTTGTTCCTCAACACGATAACGCGTGCGTTATCACGAGCAACTTTCTTCGATTTGGACCCCAGACGCTTCAGAGAGGTGAAAGCATTACGGACTAAGCGGTTGCGGGCTTGCTTGGCCTTGCCGACTTTGAATCGCTCTAAGTCTGTCAAAGAGGCACGCTAAAAATCGAAAAAAAAATCATTAGTCCTTGCGTTTTTTAAATTCATGTCATTTCAAGTTGACTGACAAGCATGTGCCTCAGAAGTAAGTTTGTAAGCAGTGTAAGCTCCTGGCTTAAGGACAGCAGGCATGGAGTCCACCAAGAGTTACTCAGACGCAAATTACATCATCATTAAAAACGGCATGACATTAGCATATGAGCCGATGGAATTGCAGATTCGACAGAAGAAATGTAAGTCACCTTTTCACGAGCTTCAATGCGTTTAGCCCAAGAGGTGGTGTTCCATTTCTTGTCTACTTCGGCGGTAGCCCATGCATTTCGGACAGCATGTGTGGAGGCACCACTTTGGATCTTAACAACGAAGTCAGTCAAGTGCATTTCATTAAAACGGCGGCACTGACGGTTAACTCCGCTGCTGGGTCCATCAAGGACAGCCTGAATTATAAAAGTTACAGGGTATTACTAGATGTATAACTTTCGTCCATAAAATTATCATAACATAGTCTCGCAAGGATCAGATAAAAAATTGGCTTCACATATCGATCAGCCGGCAATTCCTATCATAGAATAAGGTTCATCACAACGAATACACTGGCAATGAAAGCATGCGGCTTGTAACGGTACAACTTACCCTATTCTGGTCAATGATATCAACGATGGATGCAATTTTGCCGCTGTCTGGGCCTTCGGCGATGTACACCACCCGGCCGACTTCTACAAACCGTCTGAACGGCTAGAAAGAAAATAATACATCATTAAACAAACGTCTGTGAAGTTTTACACCTAGGTTAGCACGCTGACAATGCAAAGTATGCTTTCAGAATAATATTGGCTTCATTTATCGATCAGCCGGCAATTCCTATCACGAAATGGGGTTCATCATGTTAAGCTACACTTGGTCACTCAATTATCTTAGAATCTAGTGAAAAACGCGAAATAAACATGTAAATATAGAGACAAAATACACTCACCATTTCAGCGTGCACACAGTCGGAAGATGAAGACTGATGTAGGGCTGCCAACTGTAGCTCTGTAACGTCCCTGGTTTCTGTCTCCGACATCCTTACAATGGCGCTTTATGGCTCGAAATTTGAATCTGGAATAGTGATCTAGAATACCGTTAAAATGTTTCAACTATTAAAGTTTATTACTTACATATAATATTAGTAAAACTGCTGCCGCATTGCGTATGGACGCCTAGCTTGGTTATAAACTTGTGAAACTGTCGATTCCCCAGCTAAAAGAGCGCACGTCCACGAAGAACCCTTCCCCCGGTCGACGAATTCCGTGACGGCAGCGCACTAGCAATTCCTTTCTATTGACCAGTCGCCAAGGAAACCACCTTTACTAACTGCCCCACGACCTTCTGACCTAGCATTGCGGAGCCAGTGCGTTACTAACTCTCGTGTCTTAAAGTTGAAACAATAACCAAATCCGTTACGCACCATGAATTCGCCGAATATGCTTTACCATGGACTCATTTTTGCCGTACTTTTGGCCGGATCTATGGGTAAAACTCGCGTTTGTATTTAGGACGAGATTAAGATTTGAAATTACTAATAGCCTTGAACTGCGTTCTCAATGACGCCGAACCAATCGACGACCCCAATAATATCTACAAATGTGGATCGACTCAGACCTGCTGCCGAGATTCAGCAGGGCCATCTTGCTGCGATACTCCGGCTCTGACGGCATCGATGTAAGACTGTTCAAAATTCTAAAAAATAGTATGAATTCCAGTTCTATCCTTCTTTTAAACACTATAGGTCTAAGCAGATAAAAATTTGGGGTGGAATTCTGTTTATCGTGATAGCTGTTGTGTTCATTGTTTGCTGTTGCCGAAAATCTTACGTTTGCTGCGAGGGCGACGATAAATCTAAGGACGACAAGAAGCCCAGGGGCTGTTGCAGCTGCTGCAAGCGAAAACCGAAAAGTGCGGAGCGAATTCCCTAAAGTCGTGTTGCTTGGTTTACAGAAACTATTTTGTCGAGTGCTTTTATCCAAGACTGTGTGCCTTATTCAAACCTTGCCTTATAAATCCAAGTTGTTGTCCGCCTTTGCAATATATTTATTGACGTGACACTATTTTATTGGTACATGTTTGATCCGCATGTCTACGTTTGTGTTTGTGATTGGGACTAAGAGTCAGCCTCAACTTTAGCAAGAATGCCGGTACTTCCATCCAAGACCACCAAGTCGCCTATGTAAATGGATGAAAATAGATCAATACATGCCAACACTACACGAATCGAACTGTTTACCTGATCGAAATAACTGCGTAGCTCTCTGAGCTCCGACAATACAAGGAAGACCATACTCTCTAGCTACCACCGCGCCTGTTTGTTAATTGGTGTTAATACATTCAGATAATACACAATAACTGCGTAATATACCATGTGATATGAGGCCTCCCAGTTCCGTTACGACTCCTGAGAGCAGCGGAAAATAAGGACTCCACCCGATATCCGTGGATCGGGTGATCAATATATCCCCCGGGCGGATCAACTTCGCGTCTTCCAATGTCAATACAACCCTAGCCGGTCCCTTGACTTGACCTCGGTACACTGGAGTCCCTTTAAGGGAAATGGTACTTACAGCCATATCATTATCGCACGTGGCTTTGTCCTGAACGTATTGAATGAGAAAAGGTCTTGTTCATATAGAAAACAAACGCATAGAAAACAAAGCGCGTACCGGTTCGGGCAACCCTGCACAAATTTCTGGAAACTGTAAAAGATCCCAGCTTGAGTACTTCTTACGTCGATGTACAGCTCTGGGAACAAGTAAACATAGAACACAGTAGAACCGCATTTAAGTAACATACTTGGCAATGAGTTGAGGATCGCGCGTTTTGATTAATAATCCAAGCTCGTAATGCGAAAAATAGTAAATTAATTCGGCTTCGGGAAGTTTTCCCTCATAAACTAGTAAATTTCCTAGCCTTTGGTAGGCTAGGCGGAATGCGTGCACTGTGCGGATTAGCAAGGACTTGGTTTGTTCCCTGCAACCTACAGCCGAGCGAGTAACGGGAACAATCCATTTCATAGCACGCCTAGAAAGGTTTACGCTAGTATAACTTACAGACAAAATAAGTAATGACTTACTGTATACCCGGTTTAAAGCGATTCAAAACAGTTTTCCATTCATCGCCGTGCTTCTCAATCACATGCTGCTCGGGTGTGCAAATTACTGTTTGCAAGATTGATACTAAACTTCTAGGATCCATTCCCCATGTTTTAATGGCCAAATCGAACTAACAGAAACACGAAACACTTTAACCTTTAACTTACGTTCGAAGGACGTATTTATACTTCTCTAATGCATCTGTGTCCATGTCTCTTAATGAACTCGCGATACCGAATTCCAGGCTTTCCGAGATCGGTCTGCAACCAAACAGCGGCCACGTCAGTGGACATGTCAACGAATTCATGGCCCTCTTCAGAACTCTTGATAGCTTCGGCGATTTTTTTTAAAGCCACAGGCACTTCAGCTGACTCGACATCCGAACACGATGAGAAGAGGATTGAAATCTCAGATAATAACTCAGAAGTCAACTCGGTCCTTCCGTCCAATAGTAATATAAACGCAATTAATTGTGCCGTAGTTGCCGCTTCACTGGTCAAGGTGTGAATATAACTAATCTACAGACACAGGTGTATGCACATGAGATTTAGAGGTTGAATAACGCGTTAAAACCTGCGTTCACTTACGTGATGCATATCGGGTAGTTTCCTGCATATGCAATGATATAAATCTTCGGCTTCATAGAAATTTTCTGCGGGTATATTGAAGTGCTCAAAACGTGCTGCGGTTTTCTTCGTCCTCTTACGATTAAACAAGAAATCCTATAACAAAAAAAATAAAGTTAACAAAACAGACTTCGTAAATGTAGCTTACTTTTAGGATATAGTAGTACTTCCACAATTTCTTAGAGCGAGCAAGAGTGCCGAATCTTTCAACAGATAAAGCATGCAATTTTTCGTCCGTCACTATATGACCAAAAACAGCCATATCTACGGCGTAATTTGCAACGTTTAAAGTCTTATCATTGGAGTTTAGTATAGTGTTAATAACGTTGAGGAAAACATGATACTGAGAAAAGCCGATCTGTTTAACCACCCAAGGGCACACTTCCCATGGTCTTCCAATCTTCTCTGTCAAGGATCTTTGGATACCCAAGTCCAACAGGCGGCACAAGGTGGATAAAGTCAAAGGTGAAGACGATCCCGGAAGCACCTCCCTAATACGAACCCAAGTTTAGCATTTAAGAAAAGAACGAAAAATGTTCTACCCAGTATTCGCTTTAGTGAGATGTTCATTATCGCAAATAATTGGCGTATCTTGCTCGTGACTTAGTTCAAAATCGGTCCAATTATCTAAAGCTGTGATGGGCCTTGCTTGTAGAAGATAGATTTTCCTCTGTACATAATAAAAAAAACACATAAAGTCAAGAGAAAAGAACCAAGTGGGAATTGTACTTCTACAACAGCAAATTCGATATCTCTTGGGCCCCCAAAGGATTGCTCTAAACGAATTCCAAGTTTTCCGAGCTGCAAAGAAAGCTCGTCATCCAAACATATTACGGACGCAACTTCACTGGCAACTTGAACTTCTTCTGTCCCAGATTCTAGCGGCCAATAATAGCAAAAATTGAAAACTGTAACTTTACTGGAATATACGCTATAAGGGCACCTGTTAAAACCGTTTTGCTACTCTTCGAGCCAACTTTCCTTTCTGCAATTTTTAGTTCGTTACGGAATGACCTTTCCAGAATTATGGTATCAGGCTCAGAACTACCAGATACCACCGACTATTTGCAAACAATTAAGTCAACTTGCTATTTAAAGTTCATTCAAAGAAGTCCTACTTCGCCAAGCCCGTGGTTAGCTGTAATAACCACTCTTCCGGGATTTCCGGTGGACGGATCGACAGTAAATAATACCCCGGCTACATTGGCATCTACGATTTCCTGGATTACCACGCTCATTCCCGGAATTAATTCCTGTCCATGTTGTCTAATTTGGAAAATAGAAAGGTAATTTTTTATGGGATTAATTTGCAAGTCACCTTCTATACTCGATGGAGTTAAAGGATAAAAGAGAACCCCAACAGCGACTAATGCTTTTTAAGATGTTATCAACGCCTACACAACCCAAAATGGTCGCATTCTGTCCCGCTGAGGATAAAGCTTCCCCATCTTCCCCTAAAGCCGATGAGCGAACAGCAAATTGCGATTTTTCATGATCAAAAGCCGTTAATGCTAGTTCCACAGCAGCCCGAAGGCCAGTATCTACTTCTGTCGTCGTCATAAGTTGCATAGCTCTGTAACAAAAAACACATATATCGACAACGTTTCATAGATTCGAATACTTCGTGCAGGTTTCTTCGAGACTGCCTTCCACTCGACCCCGTGCAACATCTTCGACGCGACGTAAAGCAGCGGCGATGTCCAGACTGGACGCAATTTGCTTCTTCCATGCATTTAATGTTAGACAAAACCCGTTTGGTACGACAAACTGGCAAGAGTAGTTTTCACTAGTAACATCCCATAGAGTAAAAGTTGAAAATCACCTCAAGGGAATCAGCCTTTCCTTGTAAAGATGACAGCTGGGCAAGCGAAGATCCCTTGCCACCTACTAATGAAGAAAATTGACAAGCTTCGGCACTGAAGGGAACTGTGAGAAGTTTTCGGTCATCGACAGAGGGCTCGCGCTTGGGTTCGCTTAAATATGGCACTGACTGCTCATTGCGTAAAGGACAATGTCCTTCGGACCTGAAACATTCAAATTTGAATTAACTTATCTAACATACCAATCTAAATTGAATTTTTAATTACCGGTTGTTGAGTAACAAGATAGCTTTGCACGGCTGAGCATTTAAAGTAGCTTGGCAATACAAGTGCAAAGTTTTCCTATCCCAGGGCCGTCCACTAAAGGTTTGCAGGTCGTTTCCAGTTAAATGGATAATTAGGTGATATGAGGTAAATCGAGCTGCCAAGCGTATTGTGAAATGCCGGGGTAAAGGTCCGCTTTCTCCAATATCTTTCAAATCCAAGTCGCAATACGTTACTCGGGTCACGTTTCCGGCTGGATGAAAAACATGACCCCAAACCTCACTATATAAGTACAGAAAAGAACACTAATAAAGGATGTTAAACATAAGATAAAGAAAGGAGCCGTACTGAGTTAGTTTGGAGGAATCGCTGATTGCGTTTAAGCAAACTGAGGTTCCGTCCGGAGCGCCGACAACTAAGGTCAAAGTTCTATGTAAGGTAGCGGGGTTGCTTTTACCCCATCGTCTTTGGCGAACTCCTCGTAAATGAACGATATGTTCTTTAACGTCTTGACCCTCTTGATAAAACCCATATAGCGTTCCCCATTGATCGAAGCCATCCCAAGGTGACTCGCTGCACAAGATGTACGATTAGATAGTGAAACTTCAAAGTGAACAATAAGTAACGAGAAGGGGAAAAATAGGAATATAAACCATATCAACAGACGAACTCCAGTGGGTCAAACAAACATTGAGATAGATAAAGTTAAGCTCACCACATCAGTTTCCAATCCATGCGATTTCGCCACAACTCCCTAGCCATAGCTTCCGCCAAAAGCCCGCGGCTAAATTCGCGTTTGAACTCGTAGGGTCGACTGAACGCGGTCCAACTATACTAATCATCATGATTTGTCTGGACTTGCAAAAAGGTAATAAGGTCAAACGACACTTACATGAAATTGACCCGAAGGTGACAGATTTCTTCGTCCTGTCCTTTGTTCTTTCTGGCCAGACCGTTGAACAAAACTCGCCATTTTCTCATTGGTTCAATAACTAGAAGTTTGATACCTCCTGCACTAAATGACTTCCCGTCTGTGTTAAGAAATAACGTATCTGGAGCTCCTATACAGTCATAATCAGCAACAAATCATCCTCCAATTGCACAGTTTTACCCGGTAGTTGATACGTTGTTCCATCGCTAAGCTTGAAAACGAAAAAGACTTCGGCTTGCCGTCCAATCTTACGGTGTAACCGTAGATGCAAGCTGTTACCAAGTTTATCCGTACCGTATATGAACATTCCGTCCTCAGCCTAATACAAGAATTCTTATTTGGACTGGTTTCCTGACTATATAATTCCTATACTTCTCGATGAGTTAAAGCCCTGGGCGACTCCATGGCTTCTTCTCTTTCTGAAGGGGCCATACCTAGTCGTGCATACGAGTTCGATTTGACGTCGTATGCGTCGATCAAGCGCGGCAACCGACGGCGTCTTCGGATGAGAAACAACCTGGCTGTAATCCGTTTCAAAAAGTGCCATGTTCCTGTACACGTAAACTCAAATTAAATCATGGAAACATGTAAACCATTAAAACAGAGTTATTTACCTGGTCTGGTATACGGAGTAGTTAACAACTTAGGCCTTCTAGGAGGCCGCACTAAGAGTTTGACGATCACGGCAATCACTGGAATGCTTAGCACCAACCACAAAAGCCACCCAGCCATTTTGACTCTCTAAAACTTATAACTAAAGGAAACTAATCAGCTTATATATAACTTGACACTACCAATACCACGCAATTAAAGTCATTTAAAGGGTTGTTATACCCACGTCTACGCCAAACTGAGTCGGTCCCAATCTGAAACCCCAGTCCTCCACAAGTTTCAACTGCGTATGGAAGAGACTCAGACTTAGGACAATCAAGCGAGCGGGTTCCAAGGTCAAGAAGAACCCAGATAACGGGATACCAAGTCTGTTCCGTATTAAAAGTTTGCTTTACAACAGCTTCGCTCTAGTCGACGTAACAGACAAGAGCTGGATGAAATTGGATAATATAAATGTAACAATAAAAGATCTGGTTCGCAAACAAAAAACCTTGATATAATTATGTATTTGCAATATCTACGCATGGCAGCGTATTACGTGCACGATGGATGACGATTAACAAAAGAACTGCAAACTGAAAGAACTGTGAATAGGACAGATTCAAAAAGTTTTCGTGCTGGCGTGTACGGAATTTCTTTTCATGATGAACGTATGCATTGGTCAATTATCCACCACAAGCATACGAATCACAGGGGACGGCATTGCGATTTGTTTCATTCAGGAAAAGAAAACATGGATACTCGGAATTAAGGACGTCCTAAGGCCTTACACGGAATACAAGAAGAGATGTTTCTTTTTCTTTGCGTCTAACTGAGTCGTTGTAAATGGGGAGAACCAAGCCATAGAGAAACGGCCGAAAACTGCTTGGATGGACTTCCAACGTGATTTCTTTACCCATCTCGCTTCTTCCTTTTTGAGTTGCTCAATACCCTATCAAGTTCATAATATCATCAGCCAAAAGTACTACCTAAATGCTTTCGCTCAGGTCCATACAATGGTTACTAAAACGCGGTTTTAACACGCCATAGCAAACAAGAAATTCCTTGTTCGTTTGCTAATAAAATCTCTTGCAAATTAGATACCCCGGAAATTACAAGCAATACTGATGGAAATGGTAACTTACTGTTTGATCGTGCCAAATAGCATGGAGTTGGGTGCCTAGCATGATGGACGTAAAAATGGCAAATAAGAGCGCTTCAAAGGCTAAGAATATGAGCAGGACTACTGTTGCGGGTGGCGTGAATGGTGAGCATGTTGACCAATCGCTTTTTACACACCACGAGAATTGTTGGGCCACCATAAACAGGGCGTGCACTGACATAGCAGCTATGTAAAACTACGAAACAAAAAGCGCGAGAATTACAATTTGGTTTTCGCGCATAAATGATTTACCGTGAAGAGCACAAAAAATTTCTGATTATTCTCGCCAACGCAGTTATTGACCCATGGGCAGTGATGGTCCATTTTACGTACACACCTAAGTGATAAGTGACGAAATTGCGCATATGTTAAGAAAAATGCCAGATTACCTTTGACAAACTGAGCAATGATGTGCTCTATCTGGTTTGATCGAACAACACTTTGCGCATTTAAAAATTACTTGGCCTTCTTTAATGCCCATTTTTTGTATGTTTTCCTTAGTGGCATTCCCTCTCGGTACTGCCCCCTAAAAATATAAACACGGGTTTCGTTATGTAATGTGAAAACACGATAACGTTACGCAATACACGTACGGGGTCTGTTATCATGGTCCTAACGTGTGATAAAAAGGCAAGTAACCCCAAAACGAGAAACAATGCGGAATTAGCAATGCCATAAAATGAAGGCATGGTTGGTATGAGAATAATCCAGTACACCACGAATTTTGCGTACAATATCAGACCCCATGTCAACATAGCGCAGATGATGCCACATATGTCCTATGGAAAATTCCTTTAAAAATCCATATCCTTGTATTATAGTTATAGACGCAGCAAACTTACCCGAATGCACCAGAATCGCCCGCCATAGCAACTATTATGCAAATCAACTTCAAAGTGTTGCTGGTTTAGTTCCCAATCCGAGTAGTCAAATCCTTTTACTTGCATTTCCTTATATTGATCTCTTTATACTTGAAACATTATAAAAGGAAGTCTTTCAAATAAAGAATTCACAACAATATTCCGAGTAACAAAACAAATATCAACAAAAAATGTACTCTGCTGCCATCTACAAGGATGAAGGTGGTACCCACCTATATAAACAATTCAATCGAATTCAGAACGTTTCGGATTCTAGAATATTGTCATCCCGCCAGTTTCGCGTGACCTGCCGAATTTGGAAAGGCATCAAAATACTGCGGGGATAGAAAGGTGACCCTGGCTGTCCTATATCTGTAATCTTTTCTAACTATATATAGTTAGTAGCTCATCACACATCAGACGATCAGTATATATACTTGACAAGAATATGACGTTTGTGCGTGTTAAAAGGCGACTAGATGAAGAACCCATTGAAGCTTTATTACTAGCGTTTAAAAGGCGCAAAGTTAGTAATTGCGTAACACCCAGTGGTGAAATCAGTCTAAAAGTCGAGAACATCTTTCAATTTTGCGGAACGCTTGAAGATGAGGTAAACAAAATTTACCTTAGCTTCGACTTTGGTGTTATAATTAACGTTATTCACTAGGAAGATAATGTCTTTGAGGTTGCGAGAAGTTTTCGAGAAAAAAGTCAAAATCTCAAAAAAGATGTTAAAAGCAGAGATCATCTTGCAGAGCTTGCCAAGCAAGTACGGAAGGAAATAAAGCAGGAGGCAGTCAAGATTGGGCGATACAAGGTATTTCCCTAGCAAATGCACTTTTACTATTACTAACTATTTTTTTCCCTAGCTTGTTTGTCATCGAAGAAACGCGTCTGTCGATCAAGAATCCGAATCTGAAACTCAAGCAAATGCCTCACTGCTGCCCAACCCTTCTGTCACGAATGCCGCAATTGCAAGGCATCCTTCCCACTCGAAGTTGCAACTTTTTGATCTGGTGAACGAGAATGACGTTGTTCCAGTTGTTAAGGTAGTATTAACTCGGTAATTTCATAAGGTTCATTAACTGATGTGCTTACAGGAAGAACCGATATCGCTTAATGGCGTAGCTTTAGTGAAGGAGCCTAATGCCCAACCGTTCGACTACGTGTATGATCTGTACTACAACGACGCATGGAATGCCGAAGACGGATTCATTGACAACTTGCTTAGGTTTGCCCAAATGATATCAAACGCGACAAAGTTCATATCAATTTTCGTAGTGTACAACCATACAAGCAAGAATTATACTACGGGGATTATCGTGAAGAAAACGAAACAGCAGACGACGATGAAGACTCTAATGAAGAGAATCACTATGGAAACGACTATCCGTCTGACGAAGAATATCTCCGGTAGAATATTGTCTCTGTTTTCTATACGCGCTACTTTTTAATTAGTTTTAGCGACTAAATGAATCGTCATGCAAGACATCTTTAAGATCGGACACCTAAACGGCATGTGATTCATGCCTTCTTGCTTTACAGGGATGGTGAAGACGATGATTGTGGCTTAGGAGCTGCTGTAAAGCCATGGTCCTTAGGTAAGAATACAAAAATAACGGTATACATGAACTTAATTAATTTAATTAGGGGATGACAGCGATGAAGAAGATGGCTTAATCTACACAAGAAAGGCTTCCCCGGTTTACAGCTCGTACGAAGCTTACAAAAGAAGAAAGCAACTTGAAGAACAAAAAGACTCGGAAAGCGATTCTGATTGAAGACACGCCATTCTGACCTCTTCGGTTTTACATTGGAGTGTATTTTGCCCTGCACTAATCGCATCGCAACATCATTCCTCCCAATTTGGTGTAGCTCATCAACGAAAAATGTTAATAAAAAAATCGGTTAAAACTTTTACTGCGGTGTTCCTGGACTGGATGTACGAGAATTACGCTTATCAAAATCCGACTCACTAGCTTTAGCCATGTCCTTGTGGTGTTTATCCACCTAGAAATGCCGGTGGTTAAGCTTTTCAGTTCTTCGAACGTCACTATGCATGAAAGTTCCAGTGAAACAAGGCAGATATTACTTACAATCTTTTTGACGTGGTTGTAAGCCTGTGTAGTACCGTCCCCTTTGATGTTTTCTGCCAGATATGGCGGAGTGATGGTCAGATCCATAACGTGAATGTTCAATCCTTGCCATTTAACTTCATTTAACCTAAGGTTAATCATGAAAAAATAATAAAATTTGGGAATGTAAAGGATCTATATGCATGATAAAGTTCTTATTACGTTTTCCTAATAGCTTGAAATACTCCTTGGCCTTCAGGCGACACACCAGCAGCAAGAGCCTTTATGAGATGCTGCTTCTTTTCGACTTCACTACACGCTCGTTTTCGTAACTAGATGAAAAAACGCGCTTAAGAATAGTCACGCAAAGATAGTCTATGCTTACTCTTTCGGTGTTGGGGTTCGGAGGGAGTGGAGGGGGGCTGGGTCCTTCCTTCCTGACTTGAACCTCACTCACTTTTGCCAAGTTAATGACATGAATATCATTAAATGCAGAGCGGCCACAAGAAGCAGGACGTTCTAGAATACTGCAGTTAAGGAAAATGTAGAACCAAAATGTGTCGTCAAAACTGAGCAAAGTAATTCCGCCCTGCAGCAATATAAATATCATCAATACTGGCATACTAGAACAGTTTTTAGGTTACAAACAAATCAAAATAAGACAAACATAAGTGATCCAGCAAGTTTAAACGCTTAATACTACGTTTCTTAAGTGGAAAAATTGCAAAGTTTTTAGATAAAACAAGGTGAATAGATTGATTTAACACATGCAATATATGCCAGAGCGAAAAGTCAAGTAGCGGTAAAAGGATACTAAGGATGAGCATTTTGGTCAATGCATCGAAGGCGAGAACTTCGCCTTCAACCTCTTTGTCGTAGCATGTTTTACACGACACAATACTTCCTATCGAAAAATACTCCGCTCCTTCTTCCATCGCCATGAATCACTACCCAGCAAGAGGCCAGGCGGCGGCGCCATCAACAATCCTGAAACAGGAAGAAAAATTGGGAAGTTGCAGCACGAAGGTCATTGGAAAAAACACAACGTAACGTGGCGTCATCAAGTGTTTTTTAGATGCACTAACTTATAGGCTATCGGGTTATCAAACGGATTTAATCTAGTTGAATTGAATTTTCAATCCAGGCAAAGTTTTTGGTCTCATTAGTGTTATAATTCTATGCGAGGTATAACAATAGAAAAGTTCTTAGACTTAATTTTTACTAACTATTCCAGTCGTTTTCAATCTAAGAAACTTACGAGACGTTCTAATTGATTCCGTCATAGGTCTGGCTTTTCTCTAACAAACAAAAAGCGCTATTAAAAGGCATGATATAATTGAAATATATTAGCTTCCACCCGTTAATACATAATAAACGGTTACTTAATTATGAAAATAGATTATGACCACCTAATCGGTATAACCTCGGGAACGCCCATAAGACGCAAGTTCGTACCCGAGAACGCAAGATGCTCGCCATTTTTGTTTATGTTTGATTAGATAAGGCTTTCCATACAGGAACTTCTGCGACGTTATAAAAGCCCCATTTATCTTTATTTAATATATGTAATTTGATTTCGAGGGAATAAAAGAAAAGCTAAGCGAATAGCTTATTCAAAGAAGCACAATGAGTGATTTCCACAGTGAAAAACGAAGGACGGCAGAGCTTCTTAAAGAACTCCGCGAAAACTCAAATGCAGAAGACGAGTATAAAGACTAAAGTAAAAAATATTTGTGATTACTTACCATATTTCTTATGTTAGAAGTGGAGGTAATCCCAAGCTTACTTGGATGTACAAAGGCCCCGAAGGACACCTGGATACGGAAGACTATTTGCTTGGAAGATCGGTTGATAAAGCATTTGAAACATTCAAGCTGGGAGCTGGCGCGGATGCCTCATCTCTTGGTAGCCTAGTGTATTATTAAAATAAGAAACACGAAGTAAATTTTTTTTTACATAGACATTCCTGCTCCTATTGTACCAAGAGAGAAAAATGGCGTACCAAGCGTTCAAGTAGACCTGGCGAAGAAGTTGCATGAAGATCCTCTGCTGAGAATTAAGATGGAAGAAGACGAAAGAAGAAGAGCCTTACTTAGCCACCCTATCCTTGTTAAGAAGATAGCAGCAATGAAAGCTGCTCAAAGCAAAACAGCAGAAAAAGACTACAAGGCAGGGAAGAAGCGTAAAAGCAAACGCAGTTCTAGTGAATCGAGCGGGGAAGAGGATCTTGATGCGAAATTGGCTGCTAAGTTGAATCAACTTCGCAAGAACAAAGACTCAAAGGAAGCAGACTTGGATAACCAGTTGTTGTCCAAATTAAGCGCACTTCGAGGCAATGAAAAAAAGGAAACCGCTAGCAAGAAAGTGAAAGAAAGCGGAACAGTGAAAGAAAAGCGCAAGCGCAGCAAATCTCGTTCACCGCGTAGAAGGCGCAGTCGGTCTAGGTCAAGATCACCAAGAAGACGACATAATCATGGTCAAGAAAGAAATGAAAGACGAAGATCAAGATCGCCCGGGCCTCCCCGAAATCGATCCAAGAATGATCCTACTCCCCAAAAAACAACTTCCAAAACCGCAACAACCTCTGAACCCAAACAACAGCCGCGAGGCGGTGTTAGGTCTACCCAACTTACCGGAGAGGAACTCGAACGACGCCGACAAGAAATGATGGCGAATGCTGGCGTGCGAGATAAGCAACGCATGCAGAATGTTCAGCGCTTAAACGAGGAAGAGAAAAAGGAAGAAGAATCACTACAGGGTCAAGCTGGGAAACCCGATTTCGTCAGGTAAAGTTTTTGGCCGTTTTTTGTCATGCAACTGGCTAATTTGCTAATTAATGTGCCTATAGGAAGCAACTCATTGATGCTGCAAATACTGGAACGGTTGAAGAACGAATTAAAGCAAATATGTTCAAGAATCAGCGTTCACACAGATCCATGGACTCAAATTTTGCTCGTCGTTAGCTTTTGTAATACATCTCGATAATGCTATCACACATGATTTGTATAAAATATTTACCTTCCTATCCTTACGTGAACGCCCAACCATGCCTATAAAGCTGAAACCCCAAAAAGTTAACTTTTATACCTGGGCAAGTAGTTTAGCTTCAGCACCAAAAGACTGACACAACGCTTAAAACAGACTAGTGTACGCCGAATAAAAAGGCACACGTATATCTGGTCTTGTAAGGAAATAAAAAAACTATAACCTCACAAATATCCCCCAAAATAAAATACTACACTTTTTCTGTGCTCTCTTTTTTAGACATGGGTTTTTGGAATTATTAGATACGACGCTTGCATTGATCAAGCATCTTAAATTCATTAACAACCTTACATTCTTTGCTGAAACAAGACTTTTTCGTCGTCATCGGTTTCTGAGCCTGACAACAAAGGTTCCATCATCAGCTCTTGAGCATTTTGTGATGCTTCGGTAACACTTAACTTGGCTTCTTCTCTGACACGCCAGGCCTTGATGCTTACGTGAAGGATAATACCAAACAAGCAAATGACCAGACCCGCTGCGTTAATCGCATTTAGTTCATCGTGTGTTAGAACAATTGCGAATATAAGCGTAACCACTTCCTGCAAAAAAAAGGAAAAATCTATAATTTAGAGAAAATTCGCATAGCTCAAACTGAACGTACTTTAACAATTCCAGCCACTGCTAAAGTTAAACTTGACGTGTACGATACCAGAAGATATTCTGTTAACTCCATTAGGAATGCTAAAACCGCACCAAGCAATATTTCAAACAGTCTCTGGCTAAATAATGAGATATCACTGAACCGGAACACGCTCTCAGTACTCGCAAGACTGAGGCCTAAATAAGCAAACATTTACGTGATGTTATGATTTAGTGAACTACAAATACCCTCAAACCCTACAAAAAAGGGCAATAATGTGACTATCATCCACGGTTGCATGTGGTACATCATATCAACCGGATTCGATAAACCTAATTCGGACTTTTGCATTACAAGTTGTGATAACGTCCATCGCAGACCACTAGAAGCGGAAATAAAATATAACAGAAAGCCGAGTAAAGTCGCTTAAAATACCTGAGGAAGGCAGCTGAAAGGACCATGATAAATCCAGTCCAATTAAACTGAGTGGCTTGGTAGGTAAACATCACCAGACCAGAGGCAATCATTAAGACGACCACCACCAAACTCCAATGCTAGAATAATACATCAAAATGATATCACAATAGGAAGATCAATACGCTGATCCGAACCTTCTTTTCCAGCTTAAAATAGAGTGCAAACCCCGTAATGAATACTATGGCTGTGGACTTCGACATAGTATACCTGGAACACGGGAAATAAATTAGTTTAAATTATAGACAAAATTGTGCGAAACAACTTTTAAGAGCTTACAAAGAGACAGTGATGAATTCAAAACTCCAATTCGACAATCCTATGTCTAAGGCACTTGCTATGGCTGCCGGGGCAATCTTGTGGACAAATAAGCGCCAAGAGAGCACAACTCTTCGTTTTTCTGTGTGGCATTCCCATAACAATCGGCATAATGTTGCCAATAGAAATTTAATGACGAGGTGGCATGTCACAATTGTTAACGGGTAATGAAATCTCTGGAATGTGAAAATAACACGTTAGTTTAACTTTTAATTTGAGTAGCCGTTTATGGATGGATTCTCTTACTACTAGTAACCTCTTCTGGTAAAAGGTAAGGCCAATAGATGTACTGTAGTAAAATAATATAAGCAACAAGGTTCGAGATATGATCCAGCAGAAGTTTTGTGGCTGGGCTTGATGGGTTTTCGAAGGAGATCCCAAACTTTTCTCAACAACTTCACCCTCCCTCAAGCTCAAACTAGACGGCTTATTTCGGTCAGTAACCATGTTTTGAAATATATATCTAATAGCTGGAATATGTTTAGGAATTATACAGATTCTTGACTTGGCTTGTTGGACAAAAAACCTGGACACGATCACTGGTAACAGCAAAATATACGTGGGCCAATTTGAAGCCCAATGTACAACCTTCATTCAACACAATTTAGTCCACGAAGCGAACTTCAAAAGAAAGAACTTGGCAAGCTTGAATCTTTCCCGTAGATTAAAAATCCCAACACAATTTGAGCACAAAACAAATGTTCCCTAATCACACGCACACAACACATTTTCCCATGAAGCCTAGATCGTTTGTTGACAAGCTAGCCGAGCCAGGAGGTTCGGATCGAAACGTCACATCTTGACCCAACCCACGAATAGGAGTTCCCCAACTGTCAATACGCAACGTACGCACAGCATAAGTACTGTACGATGAGAGGTACTAGACTCTATGGTGCTAAACGATAAATAGCGCACCCCTGAGAGTAATCCCCAATTAAGTTCACGTTACTGCGAAATTACGTACGGAGAGAACTGCCCGAATCGCGACTGCCAAGCAAGCCTTAATTTCGTCATTAAAAAACACTTGCAAACTGCAAGTCTTTCTTAATAAACCTGTAAAATCGCTTTCGAGAGTTAATACATTAAGCAGATTCCACGCTGTTTGAAACAGTTTTACGATTCGAGGTAATCCGACTTCATAATGACCTTGGAAGCATGCCATGTAGCTCCAAAGCCCGTACAAGATTCAATTATTTTAACTAATCTAGGTACAAGTTTATTGGCAAACTGCAACACATAAAAAATGTAGCAGAAAAAATACAGTGACCTAACGCTCGCCACTCCCAAAAAGTGCAAGTCCAACAAACCTTGCAATGCCCATATAGGTTGCACCCCAGCGAAGGATAAAAGTACTTGCTTTCTCAAAAACGCTCTTTCCTAGGTACATATGAAAAAATACGCCATACTCTTCTCGTAGTCTCCGTACGTCAACACAGTCAGCCTATGTCAAATTGTCGCCGTACTTCCCACCTAGGAATTCGCCAATCCGTTATAATATTGGACGCCTTTCAGTCTTCATTTTCCACATCTGTGATGTGATCAGGGCTTTCCCCTTTACTGAACTTTTCCCACATTCGATAAAACAAACGCTCGAGGTCGCTCGCGTAAATGTGACAATCAAATAAAGGACTCTCCCGCCGCAACCTCCATACTTTGGCTCTCATCGCTTTCAAACTGCAAAAACAAACAAAAATAAGTGAATCTCGTTCAACGAAGAGGTCAAGGAACATACTATTCTTTATCAGTTCCAAGCCGAACTGCAATATCTTCGTACTCTTGAGGGCTTTGCGCAATCAATTCCGGACAACCCAATGTTGTTAGCTGCGAAGCTGCTACACGCGAAGCCAGTGTTTCGCCTGAGAAATCGAGATAAAAACCGACGTCTTGGTTTGAACTACTGAAAAAATATACCTGGCAACGTAATCATAGGTGTGCCAGCCCAAAGTACGTCCATGCCAGTAGTGTGACCGTTACATAAGGGCGTATCTAAGCAAACATCAGCCAATTGTCCACGTCGCACATGTTCTTCTTTGGCTGCTACGTTTGAAAAGAGGATTCTGTCAGGCGATATTCCCAAAGCGGCAGCGGTTGCTTTCATGTTCGTCTCGCCCACAGAAGGGAACCTCAGAAGCCATAGAACTGAGCTAGGGACTCGCTTTAGAATCTGTGAACATTCAAAGTATAATTTTTTAAACATAAAAAAAATCTAACTTCTTAAAAAACATATAACACGTCAATAAGTAATAAATACCGAAAGTTTGGGAAAGAAACTATTGGATACTTACATTGATCCACATATGCAATGTAGAGGGGTCGATTTTGTACAGCTGGTTGAAATTGCAGTACACAATGGCTTTGTCTGGCAAGCCATACTGTTGCCTTGTTGTTATCACAATGGAGTTTGTTACTTCTTCTCCTGTGGCTGCTTTGGTATGAGCTTGGGTTGTCGCTAGTCCATTCTGCACCAGAACACCGTTCAAGGATGTGTGGATCTGGCCCGTGCCAATCATATTTTCAATAGGTAGCATTGTAGGTAAAGTAGCCACGGTTAAGCTGACTTCTACAGGTAAAGAAACTGTACAGGGTGCGGGAATAGAACGTACAATTTCCGTAATCTGTTTGGCATCTGTCCGCTCCAAAATAGGAGACAAGTCTGTTCCATTGACAATAACTACATTGTCTGAAACGCTGTTGCAATTCAGTAGTTTCTCCTGCCATGAAAATAAAGGAACGTTAACTTCTGAAGCAATTATAACCGCAAAATCATTTACCCTGTCTGTAATGATGAGACGCTCTTTCAAATGAGGGAACATCTGGTGATGGTCGCCGATAAAAAAGGTTTTGGGCATCTGAGCAAGTTTTTCCGAATATTGCGCCGCCAAGCTGAGGGGCGACGTTACACGATCAGTAATGATGTAGTCCATGAAAGAAGCGCCAGAAGACCCAGGGTAACCCAGCCACATGGCTTGGATAGGTGCCGGACGTAGAGCAAATATCTCATTACGAGCTCCTTTGGTGTAACCATTCATGTTAACCAAGATATGAATGCCATCCGCATAGATTCGATCCGCAGCTTTGCCATTGCAATGAACAGCAGACAAGTCTGTAAAATGCTCCGATTCGCGGGCTACTTTGGCACGGAAAGTTGTCCCGTCATCCGGACTTAGCGAGTAACAGAAGATTTCAACCCTATCCTTGTTGTGACAGCCAGGAATGGACTGCATCAGATGCGAAGTTGGATGGTTCCCGAAGTCGGAGGACACGTATCCGATTCTCAGTCGCATCGGAGGAACCAATTCTCTTGAAAACTTGAACACTGGCTTGTGTAGAATCATAATCTGCACGAAATAAAAGTTCACATTAATTAACCGAGTCGGTTTATCCCCATCAAATGTAGCAAAAATTAATTACATTATGATAATAATAAACGAGACTTAGCAAGCAACTTAAAAAAAAATCAGAGTAGCTGGACACACAAAAACGGGAGGCAATCTAAAGTTAGCCGAAAACTTTTTTAAGACCTACCGAAGGTCGCCCAAAAGTAACTTGGCCACACCCAGCGCAGCTCATTCACAAGTCAGAAAAAAAGAATGTTGCTTCTGGCTTACCTTCTCAATGCACAGATTAGCGTGCTTGGCAGCAATGGCTTTGCGGTAATCATGCGAGAGTGGGTAGAGCATGGAGTGATGAGGGTGGACGGAAGGCAGTCGATTCCTCTCCAACTGCTCGCCCACTATAGCAACAAGTCGTTTCATTCTGGCATCATAATCGGTCCAGTCACACACAATCTGCAGACAATGAGCCAGATTGCAGTACGCATCGGGGAAATCCGGCTTCAGCTTGAGTGCCGTACGGTAAGACTGAATGGCTTCCGGAATTGAGCCCAAATCTTTGTGAATTGATGCTAAATTGGAATGGGCGTCCGCAAAAGCAGGGTTAATTTGAATGGCACGGGTATAGCATTGCAAAGCGCCGTTGATGTCTTGCATCTCTTTCAAGGTATTACCCATATTACTGTATGCATCAGCGAAAGTAGGCTGTATCCTATTTAAGAAAACGAAAAGTCAACAGTTAGAAAAACCGACGAGATCAAAGAAATGAAACGGACTAAAATGAACGAGAAGGACTAAAATGCTCCCAATCTTCTCGCAAAATGGCAAAAAGACACGTACCTAATGGCCTCTTTGTAATGCATGAGGGCTTCATTGAGCTTGCCTTGTTGCTGCAAAACCGAGGCAAGGTTGGAATGCGCCGCGGCGAATTCCGGGAACACGTCCAGCGCTTTGAGGTACAGACGGGTCGCTTCCTCAATGTACCCTTGTTCGCGTTTAATATTGGCCAAGTTGTTAAGCGAGTCTGCATGCGTGGGGCACAAACGCAACGCCGTGTTGTAACAATCTTCAGCTTCTTGAACTTGACCTTTCTCCTTGAGCGCATTGGCCAAGTTGCAGTACGCGTCTGGGAAGTTGGGTTGGAGTTCAATAGCTCGTCGGTATGTGTCGATAGCCAAATCAATGAGCCTAAGAAACGAATTTAAATCGCATTAGACTCTGAATCAGAATTCCATTAGGTTTGCCTTTACTTTTCTTTTTATCTCGAACCCCCCCCCCAAAAGA
Source organism: Lepidurus arcticus (assembly GCA_003724045.1). Lineage (NCBI taxonomy): Eukaryota > Metazoa > Arthropoda > Branchiopoda > Notostraca > Triopsidae > Lepidurus > Lepidurus arcticus. The sequence goes on along the minus strand of RJJA01000077.1, from coordinate 157,421 downwards.
AGAGAAAGCAGACAATATACATAATTTAAGGTAAACGAAGAGGCACAAAAAGGAAACAAGACTTACCCTTGTTCGTAATAGACGCAGGCCAAGTTTCCATGGACGACTGCATGGTTTGGACTCAAGTTTAATGCTCGCAAATACGCCGCAACCGCTCTGTGTGAAGGAAGAAAGAAAATAGCAAACAAGCCACGGTTAATAAGTACGAGACAGCTATTGAATGCACTAAAAGAATTGGTCAAACATGCCACAATCGGCATTCTTTCCTGACAATGGCTCGTTCGTCCTTGTAATCTAGCGCTTTTCAGGACAGCTTTACTGTCGACGACAAGTTACATTCCATTGGGTTCATTAACTTGATTGCATCGCTTGTATACTTGTACAATACAGCCGGGGTTGACACATTGTGTTCCCTCTCACTCTTTCTCACGGAATTCCTCACTCGACGAGTGTAATACGAGCATTATATATGGTACGGAATTGAGAATGCAACGCACCTCGGAAATCCAAACCTTTTACACATTCCAGAGGTGGAATCTGTATAATTTGAACAGTCCAAAAAAAATGGAATAAGGAAATACACGAAACGACTTCCAAGGCAAAAGCACCTGTCATATTTCTCTTTTAGCGCAGGGATTGGGATCCCTTCCAAGTAAAAGACGCTTAGCACAGCAGAACGGGAAGTGAATATAAAACAGCAATACGTCAGGAGAGAAAAAAAGCTCCCCAATCCTCAACCTGACACCACGGACACGCGAAATAGAGCCTAATTACAAGGTAAACCGTTCGGAGAGTAATGTGACCAACGATATTGATCTCCATAGTGTTTCGGGCACCTGTAGAAAGGTTCGCCTCACTTTGGTAGCTTACTAACGAGACTCCCCCGAGCTCCCATCAGCTCGGAATGGACGGGCTCGGGGTCGAATACATGTTGCAATCATGAGCTCTAGTATAACATTTTCTCTACAAACTAGTTTGCATCTGAATAAAAATTCCGGGGAAAAAAATGCCACCTTTTGGTTCGGAACGCTAAACAAGCCCAACAGCCTTGTCTATTTCTCTGGACGGGCTGAACCAAAAATCGTCCCACACTGGAGGGGATGTCTGAAGCACCATGCGGAGGAAGGATAGTCACGATGGTGTATACCACCACGCATTGATAGTCCATGGCCTACAACAACGCAACTGGAGCACTCCAAGTCCAGTGGCCATCCAGCCTCTGTGCAATGTTCTTTTAGCCGATAAACGAGCAAGGTAAATGATGAGCACACTTTTGAAACTGTCCGTGCGGTGCTCCTCTCTACTATAGGGTAGGAAACAGAACTGAGACGGGACAAGCCGTCGCCCCTTCGTCAAAGGAAGCCCTTAGCTCTTTGACGTCAGCAGGTCAACTGCAGAAAGCAACACGGACCACAAATAGCTCTTTTTGGCTCAACTTCTCGCACTTTTTCGTTCACCATTCTCTGGTCTCTGGTTTGCAGCTCAGCAATCGCGTCCCATCGCAACGCACGTGGACACGATGGCATTAAACAGAGCACCAGAAAACCACACAGGCAGGCCAAAACGCTTCGACACGTGTTCAGAAAATAAAAAAAATAAAAACACGAGTAAAATAAATAAAAACTTTGGCTCAAGCCTGGCCTAATGATCTAACCTAACTGGGAAAATTTCGGAAATTTCATAACATCCCGTCCTCGACTTCGCCAGTACACTGCAGAGGTATCTGTATATACTACAGGGGAAGGAAGCTTCAAAAGGCGTCCTCCTCGGCACAGTCTTTACGGACAGTGAGCCAAGGGTCGAAAACAAACCTCCGTGGCCCCACTCCGGAGTTTTACAAGTAGCTACAGCGCAAAGCGCCAACTATACATACAGCGTGTATCGATTTTCTGTGGGTTGGTACCGTCTTGGTGTTCCCGGCAATCCTCGTTTGTTAAATGTACAAGCCCAACGCTCCCCATGCCTAAAAACCGGTTCGGAACCCAATAAACCTCGGCACATAATACTCCCCAGATCCTGGTTTACATGCAGGACATCCCTTAACCCCCGGCCTTGTGGGATATGTATTGTTTACTTCCAACAGTGAAAATAAAGAACGCCTACACAGCCTTCCCTGCTCCTACAAAGGTTTCCTGTTGACTTTGTTATTCTCGAGCTTATTTAGCACTATTTTCACAAAGGAAAACAAGTTTTTCCGCGCAGGAACTACAAACGAAGTTGGGAAAAGATATAAATTACCCTCTGTCCCCGAGCCAAGTTTTCGATCAGCGCCCAGAGTCTATATCCGCAAAGTGGGAAATCGTTTGATATTCAATTGACAGAAACTCGGCTCCTGGCATGGTCGAAATAATTCCAATCGGCCAAAGCAAACCCAAAGTGAATTTGGAGTAAGCTGCTGCAGAACGCCAACGCCGCATTCCAACGCAGATTACGACCAATCCGATGCTCTATCTGTCCCGTGGGGCAGACACATGGGAACACTTGACGGACTTGCTCACTCTCGCAAAAATTGATGATAAAAAAAGCCAAAAAAAGGACCGATTTTCACCCATTTACTTTTCAGTGTTTGATCTCTTAATTGCAACACATGCTCAATCTCGAGTCATAACCCAATAACTGAACGAATTTCTAAAATGCAACGCAAGGGAACAAGCCTCTGGTTCTAATTAAGACTCCTGTATACCTTAGTTAATTGATGCGAAACAGTCACAGCTGACGCTGATGTTTGTTACTGTATTGCGAGAGTTGTGCGTAAGAAACAAAAAGAAATCGATAGTTAATTGCCGGCAAATTTTTTACGTTTGCTTGTGCACTAACTATTAGTTTGTTCATGTTTACTGCTAAATAATTTTTAATGAAATGTACTGGGTTTCTTAAAACATTGCTCCAAAATTCCCCATGCTAACTACCTATACCGAGCTAAGGTATACACGTAAAACCACCTTTTAAAGATTATGTTTTTTAGGGAATTTTACTACGAGTTTAATGAGAGTGCTCTAGCTCCGAGGGTGGGTACGTAAAACGACAGGCATGCAAACTCGCCGCTTTTCCGTTTTTTTTTTACCTTTCCTACCTCCAAAATGCACATCGTCACTTCCATGGCGGGTCATAAACCAGTCTGCCGACACAAGAACGTAAATAAACCGAGAAGTTAAAGCTGCTAACGGACGTCTCTGAAGCAGCCTTTCCTGACCTTAAAATTTCAATTCGCCGAACATTGCATCACAGCGTCTAGGTTCTAAAACTGCTGCTGTGTCATGTCTACCACTCTATTTCATTTGCACCTAACACGTGCTATATCTATCCACATGAACCAATATGAGTCGTCAGATGCAGCAACACTTGCCTTGAGCAATATTTGCAGCTCTTCTAAAGCGAAATCCACGAATTCCGGGAGCTAGTCTCAAGACAACGAACAAAAGAGGGCAAACTTAATACGAAGACGACAAAAAACTGTTTTACAGCAATAATTAACACTGCTAGCAAGGGCTTAGCCTTCTTACAGCGGCCCATAACGTAGCATACTGCTCCAACGCAATAAAAAACAACAATCCAGAGCTGCATACTGCATTTAGGATGGTTGTTACCACACCGACCACGTTAGTATATTTCATTCTATTTCTGCATATGCTAGACCAAAAGATCGATGTTGAAGTCGTCCCAACGCCGAATACAATGGAATTTTGTGTTTCGGAATATCTCGCAATGTTATAATTATAGCTGTTCCTAACTTCCCCTAGTATTCTACATTTTAAAAAAGGAAAAAAATACCGTTCTGAATAGGAAAAGATAACCGCTATAAATATCCAAATACCGTTTCAACATCCTCTACGACCTAGATATCCTCGTCTAAGAAAATCTCTGCGCAGCCTAAAGGGCAATAGCCACCAGACAAAGCGTATTGATATTTGATGGATTTTTATTGTACATATTATTCTAAGAACGTGACAATTTGTTTCAAGTTTTTCTGACTAGCCGTTCCCGAGTTATTGGCTTGCGAAGTTTTGGCAATTTTCCCGCCGCTGAAACCGTGACGTCAATATGGGTAACAGCATTAGAGGTGTGGCTTACGGGCGCTTCGTATACACTGGCTTTGTTTAGGCTTCCTCTGTGCTGTGTGATTTTTAGTGGGAAAATGTCAAGTAAGCTGCCATCGAAGGCAAATACACATTGCGGTAACTATTGTGTTGTTTACGGTTGTAATAACAATGGAAGATCTGGTGTAGGGATGTATAATTTCCCAAAAGACGCAGAAAGACGACGGCAATGCCCAATGGGTTTTGCAAGTGCGAAGGACTATGGCTGATTTCGTGGGGCCCCAGAGCTAATTGGGTATACCTCTGTGGTGATCACTTCACCGAAGATCAATTTGACAGTAGTGTTGATCGAAAATTAGGAATTGGATTACGGGCAAAATGTCATGTTAGGAGTTTGTTGAAAACCGCTATCCCTACAACGTTTGTCAGACCGGCACGGCTGTGTCTGGGCTGCGAAGTCCACCCAAACCTCGGAAAACCTCCGCTATTGAGAAAAGACAATGTCACAACGTAAATAAACTCCTACATTTCCGCTCAGCTACAATACTACGTAATGTAACAACACTCACACTGCCGCTTGACTCTGCCATTACCGACCTTTCACGTTTCAGCTATGTAAGGCTCCAACTGGTATAGGCCTGAGCACATTCTTGAATTACTGGCACAAGAATGACAAACGAATGATCCAATTCCGTCCCTTCATCTTCAATAATGTGGCTTCTATCAAAATAATCGCCCTCTTCGAAACCTTCCGCCATTTTACTCGCTTTGTACACACGAAACACCGGTCTGTGATGCGCCAAGGTGACGTGATTACCGATATTGGCGTCACAGCACCACGTGACCGCGCTGGGCCAATGGCAAAAATGCCCGATTTGAATTTTAGATTTCTTATGTTCTGAAATATCTGAGTTATATTTTTGCGTATGATAAAAAAGACACATAAAACTGGAAACTAGATTTTTTACTCCTTTTTATAAGACAAAGTTGTTTTTTGGTGGCTATTGCCCTTTAATTCAAACAAGCTTCTAATGCGCAAATTATGCGTCTCCCATGCCCCACGAAACCACCTCTCCCAGGGGTAAACACAACAACCATAAAGTTGCCCAAAAATTCTTACATCTGTCATGCGTAGCGCAGTTCGCAGCATTTTTGTCAAAAATATGGATTCTAGACTCGTACAACATGAAGAATCACCAACAATCTTGTTCAATGTTGCCACCAATTAATGACCAGCTTGCAACGGTGCTATTATACACAGGGCTAATGTCTAACGGGCGCTAATGTCAATGAAATGTTAACCGAGCTCAACTGGCGAACTGGGCTCAGAACGGGGAACTGTTGACCGAGTACAGGCAACAAACTTAAGGTTTATTTTAATGAAGCGTAAACCTTTGAAATTCTTATTATCTGTACGCTTAAATGGTATATATGAAGGTGTAGCACCTTCACACGGTTTAACCACTTTCCCGTCAAAAAGTCTTTCTAACGACAAAAGATGGTCGTTTTCGCATGCAGGTTTGGCCAGTGAAAATGCTTTTACAAGAAAAAATATTGAAAAATTATCGTTTTAAGGGGGAAATACTGAAATAAAGTGGAATGGGTGCTTCCCTTGATCCCTTTTTATCCGGAGCGCTCATTTGTTATGTTTTAAGGAGAAAGACAATTATTGAAGCGAAAGGGAATTCTTTCTTTCATATCCGTGTTGTTTACTTTCTAAACGTACTGTACCTGGGTAAACCTTTTCCGAAGTGTCGAAATACGCTTATTTGTCAACCTGCGTTTAACTTAATGAGTGCTAGGGTGTTTACACAGGACTTTTATTGAGATTAGCTGATGTTCATTAAAGGTAAGAGTTGTAACAACCTCATGAATTGGAAAGCTCAATCAACTGTTTATGCTCGTTAACCTGAACGGAGTTGTTTCTGGACGACTCACGTAAGTGAGATTAACTCACACGCGAGTTAATTGTCATGAACTTGACCCGGCTAGCCTGGTATTACACCACGGAGTATTGCAGAAGCTTTCCTAACAAGCCAATGCACCAATATCGAATAATAGAGGAAGCACTGCTGGGAACGTGGGAGGTTCCTATGACAACATGCCCGACATCAAATAGCCTATACGTCCCTGACAGTGATACCCGTTACATAAACCATCTTGATCCTTACACGCCGCTGACCCGGCTCAGAATTCGATCAAGGTGTCGTATAAACGAGCCATTATTGTGACAGCAGCCCTCCCTGATACTGCTATAAGGCTATAAGCAAAAACCCATCGGTGGAAGGTAATAAAAGATGAACCGGTGACTTACCGATCAAATATCCTCGCTTCCTTGAGGACGTTCCCCAAGTTGATGTAAGCATCCAAGAAGTTCGGATCCAAGGTAACCGCCTTTTCGAAGTGGTGTATCGCCAGCCATATTTCTCCTTGCGCGTTGAAAACGCAGCCTAAATTGGACCAGGCTACTGCAAAGTCCGGTCGCGTTTCAATTGCTTTCAGGTAACAGGCCTGATAGGCGAAAAAACTCAGTCATTAATACACAATTTCCTCCCACTGTCGAAAAGTATGAACCACATGTAAAAATCAAATATCACGACAAATAATCATACAGTACGCAGCGCGCAGAGCTAAAGCGCAATCCCTATAGCGCAGCTGGTCCATGGATTAGGAGTCACCGTGCTAGATCCGCTTACAACTCTGCTTCCATGACAGCTCTTTGGACTAAAAAAGACGTTCGCATAACGCAGCCGGGCAGAAAAAAATGCGCGGGTGAAAAAAACAGGACAAATAACAGCGCGTTTACGCAGTGCGCCTCGCCAAGGATTTCTGCATCAAACCCTCACCTTACGCCCCTGAATAATAAACGCGTTATTGCTGGCATGATGATCGACTTCCGGCAAATGAAATCCTGTTATCAAACTTGTGAATGATTAAAGGACGACGTCGTTTCCTATCTGCCACACAACACAACCCAACCTATTTTTTTTCTAAAAAAAAGAAACAAAATTGGATAGCAGATTATTATCACTTACCCTCAAAAATGATACACAAGGCATTATGAGCTAAGGGCGCAGCATTTTAGCACGAATATCTCTCTCAGGGCAGTCGGTCTTGTTTTGCATATGCTAAAGAGAGTGACGGCTATTTTGAAATGCAAAGCTAATTTCATAATCATACGAGAATTATAGAAACAAAATGAATAACTAAAGGGTTGGAAGGAAGCCTGAAGACGCAAACAAAGAAGAAATAAAAAAAATAAAAAAAAAAGATGTTGGTTAGTATATAATGAACCAGTAGAAACGCATATGAACCGGTAACGCCAGAGGAATGATTACAAGGAGATGCCGAGCCAAAAGGATAAATACAAGTGCAAAGCATGCGTAGCGTTAGTCACGTTCTTGGAAACCCTCGTTAAAAAAACAGAAATTGGAAAAATAACAAAGAAACCGTAGGTACGTGCAAGTCAAGGGATTGTTTTTTTAGTTTTACCTGAGGTATGATTATGAAATTAGTAATACATTGAGTTTTTGTTTCTTGTTTGACGCATTGGTTAAGCAGTGTTGAGTTGCATCGTATTCGCATTGCATCATAGTGTACAGTCGCCAGCGCAACACATCAGAACATTCATACATCATACACACAATTACGCTTTGGCGCGCTCTTTGCAGGAAGGATTGCTCTGGGGAGGGGACACGAGCAATCAATGTCTTCTGTGGTAATAGCCCGAGGTTTTTTCCCCTCCCCGCACAGCGCTCGCTGCTCACTAATGTGAATTCGCTGCGCGTTATTAGCGTTGCGCGCGTTCCAATATCCCACCTACGCTTGCGCAATTAAGGTTGACAAGGTGATTCACTCCTATAAATGTGACGCAAGAGAAGATCTGGCAGGAGCATAGTCGCGCGCGCTGAAAAACACGCTTAGTTTACCGGAACACTAAAACGCGATCTTTTTTTTTTTAACTGAAAATGTTTTCAATCGTGGGTTAAAATTTAGACGTAAGAATGGAAGGCATAAAAAGATGAACATTTTAGTTTTTCCGTGGCGATGCTCTCAACACTGCTTAACAAGCCTAAGCAACAACTTCGCGAGTAATATTGTATGAAAATACGAGCTAGTTTGCCAAGTTTTCGCATTTGTAATAAAAGCTTAACTTACCTTAGCCTCATCAAGCCTGCCTAAAGCTTTGAGCAAATTGCCCAAATCACTGCGAACACAATACAATTCCTAGAGGAAAGAAAATGTCTTAATTCGTATTATTTTCTTTTATCTTATACACTATTTACCGGATTATACTGAAGCGCAGATACATAAGCTGACACAGCTCCTTCCATGTCACCAGCAGCTACCAAAGCAGCCGCCAAATTAATATACCCATCAATGAAATCAGGCTTGAGACGAACAGCATGGCGATAATTATCTAGAGCCTCTGCCAACTGTCCTCTCTCCTTAAAAACGTTGCCTAGATTGGAATAGGCTTCTGCAAGCAATGGGTTTTGCTTGATTGCGAGTGTGCTGAACTGGGCAGACCTTACAAAAAAGGGAAAAAATTGAAACTTCATTCTTCAGTTCATCCTAATGTAATTTACTTGTCAAGCCGTCGACACTGGAAATGTATCGAAGACAAGAGTAGCAGGACCCCAGTATTGTTGGGTTCTTGACGCCATAGCTGCATGCAATGGCGTTCCGCATTTTCATAATCACCAGCTTGGTATTCGCGATGTGAGAGATCAGCCAACGAACCTGATTTAAACAAAATATTATCTACTGACAGAAACCTGGAATAAGAATTTCAAACATTAGCGTAAAAAATATCCTTATAAACAATCACAGGGATATAGATTGCTATCGTCAAGGTCAACTCTATAGCTCCTTTTCAGTATACAGTAAAGCTGCTCTATACTATACTTGTCTATACACGAAACAAAGCAACAGAGACGAATTAACCACTGTGACACTGTGTAAATGTTACCTATTGTTGGAATCTGATCGGGTAACTTTAGAATAATACTAGTCGGGATATGCTGACCCTGCAGCTGTTGAGCGTGCATAATTTGCTGCACTAGCTGTAAATTGTCTACCGAAATATACACTTTGGAAGGATTCACACCACCTTCCTGCTCACTGTCTTCCTGGGCGTAATGGCTGCCCTTGCCTTGCTCTTGTTCCTGGAGCAAATGACGCCGCGAACGCCTCATAGCGGATTAATAGGTAACAATGGTCCAGTTGAGTAATCAGGAACGCACTATTCGAACTACAAGTAGTTCTACTAAACCGACAAAATTCACTTAGCTGCTCCGTCGTCATTAAATTCCACAACCACACTACGATAAAACAGACTTTACAATGATGGCCAAGGGGGACATCCACACGTCTATGAATTGGAGGTTCCCTTGCACGACTGCTTTTAGCCGAGTCGTTTTGGCAACGTTGATAGTTAGGCGAAATGCTAGGGGCAGTTTACTGGTTTCCCCATTCGCGAAAGTCCCGCAATTCCGCACTGTACCATGCTTTCATACATTCTAGGTTTTATCATTGACTTGCCTTACGATAGCCCAATTAAAAACTCCTGCATTCTGCAGGAATCTTCGTTTATCAGTGGAGCTGTGAGAAAAAAGTCGACGTCGAAGGACCTTCTGTTGACTATACTAGTGATAATGGAGTCAATGGAACCTTCAATCTGTTCTAGTTCTCTTTTTCATCGTTTCTTGGGGACGCATGTTTGATAGGAATACCGAATTCTCGCTCGACATCTTCATCGGAAGAAAAACGAGGGCAACAGGGCTTGATTAGCGACCTGCAATGAAATGAATTGTTTCTTCTAAGGTTACCTAGGAAACGAGCTCGACAGAACACCATCCAGACTCCCCATCAAGCCCCAATCCGCAAGGATTGCGGGGCAAGAGATACTACATGCGGGGCACTCGGCAGATGAAACGTTGATGAGATAGAGTTCCGCAAGAGCCATGTAACGTGGATAAATCACGGGTATACAACACACCCTTTTCATTAATGGTGCATACGTCTTTAACCCTTGCTCGGAGTGTCAAGCAGTATAAGCATCACTTTGGGTACTTGGCTTCGCAATGGGAGGAGAAATTGCTGTTTATCGTGAATCTTTTTTAACGCTGAACAATATGTGAATTTAACTTGCGCGTAAGGAAGTCGTTTGTATTGCCTTTTTCTCCGCGATTGGTGACGGTGTAAAGTTGTTGCTATGGAAGGCTGGAATACTTCCCGCATTGTTGTGGCGAAGTTGGGACTGTAACCGTGTTTTCCGATGTCAGATACGGGCAGATGATCCATGCAGTAGTCGCTAACTTAGCACCAGCGAGCTAATAAGTCACTGCAGCAGTCGCTAGAAAACTTAATTTTAAAAAATTGGCCTTATCATTGCTATGTCCTGACATTGCTTCAGCTTATTGCACGATAAGAGAAAATAGGGGTGCGTGCTTATGACGGGTTTTTGAAAATGTACGATAGTTCTGTAGCTTTATTTGACCCATCGATTGCTTTAGTGATAGTATTTCGTCCGTCTCGCAGCACGCCATCGTGTTTGGCTGATTCATATCCATTCCGGAGCAATTATTGGAGCCACACAATGGCAGACAAGTCAACTGACCAAGTCAAAGTGCATTCTGACATTGGAAATGTAACCTTTCTGATGCAAGTAAGTTTCAAATGAAGTAAATGAATTGATCAGATTATTCCACGAAGTGTACTGTTAGCGTGTTCGAGCGTGGGTGGCGGGTACCACGAACCGGCGACGTCGAAATGAAGAAGACGGCTTTGAGGTATTTGTTCACAAACTATATCCTTCCGCCGTTGACCCGTGTTAATTTTTGTCTGCTGCCAATAAGGATTCTTCGTTTTGTTGTGGTCGGACTCTGTGCACAAAAGATCTTGTCGTCGATACAACCAAAAGGGCCTACTATAGGGTAAAGGCTTATGATATCTTATTATATATACAGTGTTAACTTCTTGTTACCAAAAGTGGCTGGGAGTAGTTAGTTTAGCCGTGCTTTACAACTACTTCTTCATACCGGGTCGAGCCGTATTTTGGGAGATGCAGGAGCAGTGCCCAATCGTCTGGCTCGCATTGGATTACCTTTGCGATATCTTGTACATTGCGGACACCATAATCCATGCACATGAAGGTATTCCTTTGTATTCAGAGCCGAAGAATTGTACTTCATATGTTTGTGGGCACATCTTTTTTTTAGGTTATTTGGAGCAAGGATTGCTAGTCACGGAAGCAAAGAAGCTGCGTCTACATTATTTCAAATCGTTGGGCAGTTTGTTCGACATCATCAGTATCGTGCCCACCGATTTAGCGTATATTTGGTGGAACGACATTTACAAGTGTGCTCGAGCTCCTTGTTCGGTCATCGTCCGAATGAACCGTCTGTTCAAAGGCCCACGCATGCTGTTATTCTTCGACAAAACTGAAACGCATACGAACTTTCCTAACGCATTCCGCATTGCCAAAGTTATGACCTACCTCATGATTATCATTCACTGGAACGGTTGCATTTATTTGGCTTTCTCGGATTTCATCGGCTTCGATTCAGACGGCTGGGTACTCTCCATGAAGGAAAACAATGGGACCTTGGCCCATCAGTATATTTACAGTTTCTACTGGTCTACCTTAACGTTGACGACTATTGGCGAAACGCCCCCACCAGAGCACGACATCGAATACATCTTTGTCATTGTCGAGTACATGGTCGGCATCTTGATCTTCGCTACCATCGTCGGTAACATCGGTAGCATGATCACGAACATGAACGCGGCCCGTACAGAGTTCCAGAGTCGTATGGACGGTATCAAACAATACATGGAGTTTCGCAAAGTTTCGACCGAACTAGAACAGCGCGTTATCAAGTGGTTTGACTACTTGTGGGCCAATAAGCAGTCCTTGAATGAAGAAGAAATTTTGAATACCTTGCCTGACAAACTCAAAGCTGAAATCGCCATTCACGTCCATTTAGACACACTCAAGCAAGTCAAGATTTTCCAGGACTGTGAGCCAGGATTGTTGGAGGAGCTGGTGCTGAAGCTACGGTTGCAAGTGTTCAGTCCTGGTGACTACATCTGCCGCAAAGGCGACGTGGGCAAGGAAATGTATATTGTTAAGAGAGGCAAATTAAGTGTCGTGGCCGATGACGGAAAGACTGTTTTCGTAACATTGGGGTCTGGTAGCGTCTTCGGAGAAGTCAGCATCCTTAATATTGCTGGAAACAAGACGGGCAACCGGCGTACAGCTAACGTTCGCAGTGTGGGCTACTCGGACTTGTTTTGCTTATCCAAAGACGACCTCTGGGATGCACTGCAAGAATACCCTGAAGGTCGCAAGACATTAATGGAACGCGGCAAGCAACTTCTTATGAAAGACGGATTACTGGATGAAGACGTTCTTCGCCAAGCCCAGAATGAGCAAGAAACCACCAAAGAAAAGATCGAACGTCTCGGTAATTACACGTTTTCTAATGAATTTTTTTTTAATTACTCGGTTTTCTAATTAAAAAGCGCATAGGACCCATGCAGATCTATACTTTTTCCCCACAGAATCTTTACTGGATAACTTGCAGACTCGATTTGCGAGGTTGCTAGCAGAGTACACCAGCAGTCAGCAAAAAATGAAGCAAAGGCTCTCCAAAATGGAAACCCGAGTCCTCCCTTCCGACGAAGAAACTTGCCATAGCACGTCAGCGTGGCAATCCAGGGCTCGCTCCTTGGATATAACGCCTCGGCCTTCTCTGTCATCGTCGGCTTTCCTGGGCGTTCCGCCGATGTAATGAGAGAATCCTAAATTGTAACATCCATTTTATTATGACTTCCCAGGCACATACGGCAAGCTTCCTTACCTGTTCCTATTGTTCGATCTGAAGATTACGATGACCATCAGCCCCACGAAGAACCAATGCAATCGAGAAGTTTATCGCTGCCAACTGAAGATTCATTGGAGTTGACGAAGGAAAATAAGAACGGTCAAGCGTAATTAATTTTAATCTTGGAATAGCGCAAGTTTTTGATCGTCTTGAAATCACACGTGGATCGAAAAAATAAATAAAACGATAATAAAACGACTGTGCTTGTTTGGGAACTTGACCTTTCTATAGGAAGGAAAGGCCAAATTTGAGATTGAGACTCCCAAATCTGATTAGGTTTTACATAAATATATACACACACAATAAGGGTCAATCTTTCAGGTGTTGATTCAGACTTAGTGGCCGGTTCTGATCCTGTTAGTTTTGGGCGGTCGCGAGTTTATAAGTTTCTTTGGCATGCATGCCAAACTCGAGATGGAATCACAGCCGCGCAGGTTGAGATGTATAAGTAACAACACAGACACGAGCTGTACAGGTCTTTTTCACCCACGCAGGAGTTTTTGCAGGTACAAATTGACAGGAACAACGCGTGCTGTCATTCAGTTTGAAACGCGGCTCGGTTACAGTACCAATAAGACCAACATGAAGACTATTTCTTACCTTCCACCTATGCTCGCCGTTTTGAACATTTTAGGTAAAATCACTTCTCCTCTACCCTTTTAACACAGTGTCTCAAAATTCCAACTTAAACATAACTCCAAATTCCAACTTTTGAAAATGTTTCAGTTGCTTATTGCGAATGCGACCCCCGTCAACATGCGAACGACTTATCGTCTGATTCCGTTATCTTGAAACGGCATTTGAGTACTACTTTCTGTCGAATATGTATTTCTGATTCTTTTACCAAGTATATTTTTAAACGTTTTTAGAAGAGTTAAAGCAGAAATGGAATGCCCAGACTCCCCCAGTCTGGATTGCTAAAGAGAAACCCGAATTCAATCCCGAGTTCCCACCACTGCCTTACGATAGTCCGGTAAGAAAATCATAAACAAAATCTTAAAAAATAAACACAGCCGTTATAACAATGAAATAGACACAGGACATTCAAGAGTTGCATATCGTAAACAAGCGAAACCAAGAAGCTCGCAGACCCATTCGATCCCGCAATCAAGGCATTTCAGATGAAATTTGCAAAACGAACAGGTAACTCAATTCCCCTCTATTCCACATAAATAATTTCCCTAATTTTTAGACATTGGAAGCAAGTAAACAGAACTCATGACATTTACGGCCAAGAGATTAACGTGGTCCATACGGAAGATTTCCGCCAGTTCGTTTTCGTGTACGAATGCACAGGAGCTGGGGAAGGTTGTACAGGTTTGTGACTCACTTTTCAAAAGTCCAGTAATCAAAATTAAACTCTTAAAACCTAGGAATTGCGCCCTTTTTAGCTTCTACGTGCGAAATGCGGACAGGTTGGGCTAACATGCTCCACCGAAAGATTCTAAACGGACATAATGCTGCGCCAGAATGGGGCTACGTTGCTGTCCCTCATCACTGCGCCTGCCGAATTTCGCCTCGTTTGGTTACAACAGTCGACTAACTCCCAAATCAACTCGTGTTGCTTTTTTTACACAATGCTTGTACTTTAATCCCATGAACAAAGAAAAAATATATCTTTCCCGCACAATTTGAATAGCGATTTGATCTTGAACAGCTTTGTATTATATTAACCCAACCAGTATTAAAGGAGGAGGCCCAACATATTCACGTGTGCTTAAGTACGTTGTTGGCATTGACTTGTGTGACCTTTCCGTCATGCATTATACTTAACACCTGGAATGTGCATTTTTTGAGCTTCTTGGTTTCTTCGTCTTATGCAGAAGCTTAAAGCCTTATCAGGTACCATATTGGTCTTCATGACTTGTCTCACTTCTCCCTCAGTCAAACATTCGATATGGAAATTCTGCACAATCTAACAAAGTGTGAAGAAATTAAAAAAATAATAGTAATTTTCAAATACTTCTGCGACGGCCAGCATCATTTCTTGCTCCGCTAAGCGTCGGCCAGGACACATACGAGCACCGTGACCGAATGGCAAAGACACGTAGGGATTAATGGGCTCATTTTTTTGCCGTAACCAGCGAGAGGGTATGAAGTCGTTGCTATTTGGGAAGTACGTTTCCTCGCGACACATGACCGGGTTTAAGGAAATAACCAGCGTCTACAGTCAAAGCAACAGGACGCTAATACATAATACACAATGGGAAATAAGCTTCTTACGCCTTTTGGAATTTCGTAGTCGCATATGACTGCATCCGAATCGATGACACGCGAGTTCGCTGAAGCGGTAGGAAATAAACGCATGGTCTCTTTCAAACATGCTCTAAGCAGTGGTGGATAAACTCCTGGCGCTAAGCGACTTCCGAGTAACTTTTGGTACAATTTTTCTTGAACGTCCCCGTTTTGAGACAGGTAATAAAGCAACATGGTAATAGTTGTAGCTGTCTAAATTGTACGGTTCATTAGGCGAAAAGCAAGGCGACAATTTACACTTTACCGCATCGATACCACCTTGAAAGATTTCCGTAACTAAAACCGTTCTCTCGCTCTCCGTAATACTGGAATCGTTAAAAAGTTGATAGAGAAATGGTTCCCGTTTCGCAAACTGATCACGGTCACTAGCCATCTCGCTTTTCGCGATATTTAGTTGTTGAATTGTAACTCTAAAATTCCTCAGTTTAGCAGATCTATCATACGAGTATCATAACGACTTACTCGGTCATAAAATTTTGAGTTTCAGCGAGTTTCTTATAAACTTGCGTAGGAACGAATTTCCATAACGGCATTTCAAACAGGGATGGACCCAAGACCTCCAGAAACTCTACATTTGACTGTGTAATTCGATTGCAGTCAGCATTTTTAGTTGAAAAGCAACCAACGCGAGTTCCGTAGCAAAACACGCTAACACCTGTTGGCAGACCCTTATCACTTGACCAGATATGATTATCAAAGTTACTTTCCAAGGAGTACAAAAAAGCATGCTTGAGGAAGTCATCAATAACTCCATCTTGGGCTGCTGATTCCAAATATTGTACAAAATCTTCCGCAATTATTTTCTGCCTTTTCCAATACTCGTGCATCATTTTAAGGTGCAACATCGGAGAAACAGCTTGCCTGAGCCGATACCAATTTGGCCCATTGCTAGGATATCAAAATTTCCTTCAAAGCCTCCAGCGAGGTAAAACTTTGTTAGCTATATTCCCTTCACCATGGTTATGTCCAGTATTTTCTTTTCTATTTCATTAACGAACTTACTCCGGCACCAAGCCTGCACAACCAAACTCCTTTTCACGATAATATTTCAGCATTTCAAAGCTGGGTCTTACTGGGTATTTTCCTTCATACTGGAAAATTTTCAGAGCACCTTCTGGTTCGCTTACGACAACCATGTCAACTCCTAATCTTAGCTTGAAAATTTTCCCATATTTGGACCTCAGATCAACAAGAGCGTTGGTTATCTCTTTAAGCTTGTAAGGCCCTACAGAACAAATGTAAATGTCATGCAAAATACTATACAACTACCGTGTACCATACCAAAAGGGCTAAATAAGGGCCAATTTCCAAGTCCTGGTAAAATTTTGGGTCCAGGAACCTGAGAATAACTATGTACACAGCGACCTAACGACGTGAAAGTTTTGTAAATAGGCTGAACGAACATCTTAAAATTACGAAAAACTAAAAATAAGATATAATTGCACGAGTTCGGAGTCGCACTTCAAGATATATATGAATACTGGAATAACAAACTGCTCCTAACTGTAGACTTTCGGGAGACGGTTTTGCTACGAGCTTTTAGGTAGCTCCCAATAGGGCGCTATGAAGAAGGAGAACAGGAAGAGAGCCATCTATGTGTACATTTATCCTGTCTTGTGGTTGTGGTGCGAATTGTAAAGCAACGTGTTATGTTATGGTAGTGTTTATTTTCTTCGTTTAGCTTTAGGTAAGCAGTGAAAAATTAATAAAACTCAAGGAAAAACAAAACCTGGACACACGCGGCAATAAGCACAAGTTAGTGCTTCCGTGGCGTACTCTACAAGACAAGACAAGCTTTAAGTTAATCGATAAAATTGTATTGCAAGTATCCACGGTAACTTATATATACAACAAGACCGGTATATTACGTTCGCTGACTTTTGCTCGGAAAACAATCAAGTATCACTAGAAGAGAAGTAACTCACTAGAAGAGAAGTATCACTAGAAGAGAAGCTACTTGTAAGTGTACTTTTAGCTTTTTACTTGGTGACGAAACTATTATCAGTGTATTTTTGCCTGCGATAACACTAGCAGCTAAGATGGAAGACAGCGAAACTCAAGAGGAAGAGATGACAGTACTTTTGAGTATTTACGAGAAAGAAGTTTTCCAAGCTGACGCGTTGATCAGCCCGATATGTGGACGTCTCGTAGCTAAGCCTGACATCTCAGCAGAATTTTACCAGATCGTGTGCAGAGTGACAGAAAACGGTAAACTTTAATAAGCTCAGCAAATTTGTTTATAGTGTATTGTTTATTTGTTATTTTATATTGTTTATTTGTTTATATTTATCTGTAGGTGACAACGACAAACTTGAAAACCTATTAAGGCTAGATGTCCAGCACCTACCTCCAATAATTCTTCACTTTCGTTTGCCTGGGGATTATCCTAGCATGAGCGCTCCCAGCTACACGTTATCTTGCAAATGGCTGGGTCGTCAAGAACTATCTAAACTTTGTAACGAGCTAGATCGAATATGGGAGGAAGAGTTCAAAGGCAGACCCGTTTTGTTCGAGTGGCTCCAATTCTTGCAAGGACGAGGGCTAACTTACTTGGAAATTCCGAAGGCCTATGACATGACCTGGTTTTACCAACGCCGCAAAACTCTGTCGCGAAATGCATCGCAGCGGCTGCTAACCCAAGAATTAGAAGCTAGTAAAGCAGCATTGACCAAAAATGACGTACTCGCTAGTCCTTGTGAAATGGATACATGTCAGGAAAATAACCTTTGCAAACAGAATAGTGCAAGCTCGGCCAGACGTCGGCCAGCTCAGCGATTAGATAGGCGTACAGTTCAAGATGTTAGCCCTGAAGTAGATCTTTTGCCAGTCATGCTGGACTACGATACGACTGTTCGGCAGGAGAAGTTTGAAGCGGAATATCACCTTTGCAATATATGTTTTGAAGACAAACAAGGGTCGCGGTGCCTTAGATTTGTGGGTTGTGATCACCTGTTCTGCAAAGACTGCATCAAGGGGTATTTAGAAGTCAGCATCCAAGAAGGAAATGTGGTTGAGTTGAAATGTCCTGGGGTGAAGTGCCCTTCGCTAGTTTTGGCCTTCCAGGTACAATTTAAATTCCAATTCCCTTTTTGTATAATTAAAAGGTCCATTTTAATTCGATTTTTGTGTCTTTAAAGGTTCGTGATTTGGTGGAGCCGGAGATTTATGCGCGCTATGATGCTTTATTACTGGCTTCGTCGATAGCTTCGATGGACGTGGTGTATTGTCCTCGGCCAACGTGCCAATATCCCATCACCGTTGATAGGGTGAACAACATTGGTTCTTGTCCAAGTTGCAGGTTCCATTTTTGTATATATTGTCATATGACCTATCACGGGGTAGAGACTTGCAAGTTCAGTTCAGGTAAAATTTTTTCCACGTGATTGAAATTGGAATCACGAGTTACTAAATATTTTTGCTCGACTTTTAAACAGCGGATCGCAGAAAAATGTACGAAGAATATACTGCAGCTTTTGGGGAAGACAAAAAACTTATGGAGAAACGTTATGGCAAAAAGCAACTGGAATCTTTGACATCAGATGTTCTCGCCGAATTCTGGATGGAAGAAAATAGCAAGCCTTGTCCCAAATGCAAAAGCCATATTGAGGTGACTTTCTACCGTTAACTTGAAGAGAGTTACGTTAATAGTATATTTCTTAGAAAATTGATGGCTGTAATAAAATGCATTGCTGGAGCTGCAATACCTTGTTCTGTTGGCTCTGCCTAACTCGCCTTAACCCTGGAACTCCTTACAGACACTTTGAAGACCCGAAATCAGAGTGTAATAATCGCCTTTTTGCGGGAACTTTCGTTGAACATGAAGAAGAAGAAGAGAGAGAAGAAGAAGAACCAGAACCAGAGTAAACCTCGAAGAGATTCGTTCAAGAAATCAAAGAGATTGTAAGCTATATCCTGTGTTGTTGCCGCACTTGTGGCTTTGTGATCGACTGTAAATGATGTCCCTAAATCACTACGACTTTTGTTACCGCAAACTTGGATTTCTTTACGAGTTGCTCATCATACATTATTGTTTCCCAAGTGTTTAACCGTTCCAGTTTACTTTCTTAAAGGGGCATAAGATATGCCAAGATATGGCACAGCTTTTTTCGCCATTTTCACCTAGTTCTATTAACGCATTATTCTGAACTCAACGTAACAAAAGCAGAAAGCACTACACACAGTATATAGTTTTATACCCATACTGTAAGTTTTATACGCACAGCGTAGTTTTAAGGCCACGGTGTACTGCAAGTAGTTGATCATTTCTGTCAAATGATGGCACTGATGTCATATCATTTCTTAATATAATTTCATAAACTTTAAACAAGAAATTAAAAGAAACAGAAAGAGATATATAATTGAACAATTCTTTCTAAAAAATCTTAATAACAAAATCTACTTTACCTGCTGCTTAAAATTTTGATAAAATTTTGATAAAGGGAGAATAAAGGGTCGATCTCGGGTTCGCATTCGAAAACATAGAACGCTAATCGCAGAGTTATTAAAAGCTTGTTAAATTAGGAGTTAAAGTTAACAATAAAAAAGGATATTGCGAAATAAATGTGCTACCATGCATTTTCCACCTCAAAAACGACCTGAAGACGTTTCTTCATCAAGTTTGGCCACTTTCAGCAAAGACTTATTCCTCGTCAACTACGTACCCACACCGACTTGACGCGGCTTCCAAATGCAAAAGCCATACTGAGGTGATTTTCTAGAACGAAGGTGAAAAGAGCTACGTTAATAGTAGTTCTTTAGAAGACTGATGGCTGTAATAAACTGCATTGCAGGAGCTGCAAAACCATGTTCTGCTTCGTCTAGTTCGCATTAATCCTGATATCCCACATACACTTTGAAGACCCACGATCGGCGTCATATTTGCGGGAATGCTTGTTGTAAATGAAGAAGAAGCAGACTAAATGGCGATGAAGTTGTTCACTGAAGTTAGATTCTAAGTTATATGACGTGTTGTTGCCGCAGTTGTGGCTTTGCGATCGCGTGTAAATGAAGTGTCACTAAATCACTGCGAATTTTGTTACTGTAAACATTCGTTTTCTTTCTTAGTCATAAATCATGCGTAGTTGTTTCCCAAGTACTTAACCGTTCAAGCATGCTCTCTTGAAGAGAAAGACGCCCAAGATGGGACAGCTTTTTCGCCGTGTAAGGAAGAAGGATTGGCCAAGGTTGTCGAGGTGGAGCGCTCATATCAAGAAGTAAACCTAATTACAAATTCAGTGCATTCTACACCAACTTTAAGTGACGCCACAAAAAGATGCCACGCATCCGGGTATAGAAAACCCCACTTTGCGAAATTGATATAGTATCACAAATTTTGGTCACGGTTTCTCTTGCTGTCAAATGATGGTTAACAGCGGTTAACGTGCTATCGCTTTAATATAGAACCGGTTATTTCATGGGTTTTTTGTCCGTTCCGGTACGGTGGAAAAGAAAGGGAAAGCATGTGACAAAAAAGAAGACTCCTGGACAGGATCTTCCCGGATTTAGCAGTCTGCCAAGTTGGCAAATTACCTGTCTAACAAGTATTGGAGGTCCCTTTTGTAGGCGCTATGAAAAATTAGGGAACGTAAATTGCTGTATATGGCATAACCGTTGTAATGGCGTAGTTCATTTTTTCTCTAATAGCCAGTTTAATAAGTAGCAAGTTTTTCCCAGGCTTGACAGCTCTCGGGGTTTTTCCGATGAACGATGAAGAAAGCCTTGATTAACAACATAACAAATTATTGTAGCGCTACTTCCTTGTGAAATAAAAATAGCAACAAAGAAACTCTTGATTTTGAAGGAATTCCCATTTGAAGAGCACGGAAATCAAGTCTGTGTAGGTGGGAAATTTTAATCTGGTCGCTTTTAATTTTCGCGAAGGATATCGGGAATGACACGATGGTCATATGAAAAGCGCCTGTGCACTCACAAGGAAAAATATTCAAGCGTATTTTTTAGTATTATTATTATTTTTTTACTGTGAGGCGTCTCCTCAAACATCTCAAGACCTTGGTTGCTGTTTACAGCTTATCATTAACTTGCTTTCTTATACGTCCCTAATTACGCGTAGCGAGAAATTTAAGGGCTGCTGGAAAAAATCTCGTTTTTTGTTGGTTTGGGAAGAACATTGTGTACACAAGTCTTAGGTCAAACGGTCAACTTTAATGCTAAGCCCTTCACCGAAAGATTCGAAGGTAAAGGCACATCACGTTCACGATGAAACGTGACTTAGACTTGTACACTTGAGGCTTGAGACAATTTGACTTCAATGATAAAAGCTGTAAAGGAAATATGCATTATTTCAAAATATCCGAAAACGTCCCTGCGTCATTTGCTTGGCAAATCGTGAAAGGCAAAGGGCCTTGTAGAGCAGCTCGACCGTGACTTGCCTAATCGTCTTCAAATTCAAACACCTTTACCCGGTCGTGCCGTCGTAATATGCCAGGAAGTAACTGGATAAGCGCAACAATGACAACTCGAGGCAGAATACTGAACCTAATGTAGCTATAATGGATATAAAGAGTTAACAAAGTGAAGGGGGGGATCAAACTTTAAGCAACGAAATGAAACTCACTGTCCAGTTGATGTGTTTTAACAGGGTCTATGAACGCCAGAACAGAAAACAGAATTCCAAGACCAGGCTGACGTCATATATAAAAAGCCAAACAAAGAAAAAAACAAACCTTGAACTTGCCTTTGAGATGCTATTATGCTAATTCAGATGGGCTACAATAAAACATTTTTCTCCCCTAATTTTTCGACGAAAAACAAGAAACATTTCGCAATACACCATCATGGGAAAACTCGGAGTCAAAAAGATAACCATCACCTGAACCCGAGAACTAGGAGTTTTTTAATTGGACAGGAGCCTTGAAATGTTATGAAGATAGGGAGCATCGCATGTGTGGTTGCTTCCCATTTTTTTCTTTTCTTTTTTGATTCGAAGGAAAGAGATTGCTTGTGAGTAGGCGGGTTTTACCTTCGCCATTCCATTCAAAATCGTGCTCTGCTTGGATCAACCAATCCCTCCAAGGGAATACACTGGGCGTTCCAGGTGATTTTCATGTAGCTATAAAAGCCCCCGGTGGTAGCTTCCACAACCGCAGTGCAATCACGCACAACCAGCAAGGAAGATTCGACAAGAGTTATTCCTGGTCGTGACTCTTCAAACCCAAGTCTGTGTGAGGCCATAGCCTTGAAGAACATTCGCGTACCCGGAAAACGCTCGGATACGGTAAGCGAAGACAAATCTAACAAATCTACTCGCATTCAAGACTTAATGCCACATTTGATCCCAATGAAGGCAATGGAACGGAAATTAGCTATTTTAGTCCTCGGTTGCCTAGCTGCCGCGGCTCAAGCAGGGCTCTTGGGCCATGGTAACCTGCACCATCAGTCCGCTGGTGCAGTTGGGCAAGGCAATGATGCTTCGAAGTCGGGTCCGTACTGGTGGCAGGGACCCAACTCTCCTTTCAGCTATAACGCGGCGAAAGACAGGGGCATTGTTCCTGGCGAAAACGGCGTAAGGCAATCTGGCCATGGAAACAACGGCAACCACCTTGGCCAGGGTAATAACGCTAACTACCCACACGGCGGTGGAGTCGGCAATCCTCACAGAGGCCAAGGTGCCTTCGCGGTCGTAGGCTGCAGTGGTAATGGGTGCGGCACTTCAAGTGGTGTCACCGGCAGTACTGGCGGCGCATACGTTGCCCAGGGTGTGTCCGGTAGCAGCAGCAATGCAAACAGCAACGGCTACTATTGGCAGCAGCCTGGCCATCCTTGTGCAACTCATGAAGGCCCAGGCTGTCCCACCAGTTTTGCTTGCGTAACATACAACCTATGTGCCAATGGAGTGTTTGCAACCGGAACAGCAGCGCAGGCTATACCGCCAGGCCAATCGGTAAGTTTATATAAAAGCTCGCCCGGCATGCAACATATCGTATTTACTTTTTATTATCATAGATCGAACAATATGGTCGTCCTTGCGGTTCTTCAGGTTTGGATGTATGCTGTGGTTTGCACGGACTATCGCAGTCTTCTATACCACCGTCGGCCGTCTCAAACCTCCCGCCTCCAGTACAAGCTGTAGTTGGACAACCGCAACCTCAGCCAATCCCAGTCCAACAGCCCCAGTACCCTGTTGCACAACCACAGCCAACCCCAGTCCAACAGCCTCAGTACCCTGTTCCTCAGACTCAACCCCAGCATCAAGTCCAACATCCCATTCCTATCTCTAATCCTCAACCTGGGGTTATTCAGCCAGTAGTTGCTGAACAAGTTCCAGTTCCGCCGCGTCCCAACTTACCCCCTCCACCACCAGTACCAGTGACACAGCAACCGTTTCGGCCTTACACCGGTCCTACGGTCGCTCCAGAACCTTACCCGGGGTGTGCAGCCGCGTTGAAATGCGTCGAAGAGCGATTCTGCGACGCCCAAGGTGTCATGGTTAACAACCCAGTCAACCTTACCCCCTACCAGAAAGAGCACCGTGTACCCATATCGGTAACCAGTTCGTTTAAAGTATTTTGTTCTAGAAACTCATCGATTTTGCTGGTCGCTTTTTTTCTCAGACATGCACCAATCCCGAGACGAACATTGTAGGTTTCTGTTGCCGCGATCCCAACTACCAGGACCCATGGCCGGGTGGTATGATGATGCCTGGTACAGGCAACCCGGTAGGTCCTGTATCTGTACCTGCACGGCCAGTGGTGCCACCTCCACCTTTTCCGATTCCACAACCCGTCGTTGCTGAGTATCCTGTTTGCCGCCCTCCCGAAGAATGCGTCTACAGTGCTGCTTGCTCCAGTAGCAGTAGCAGCAGTTTAAGCGTAAATCTATTTCGTATTTTCTGTAACATTAATAGCAACTGGGACATTTTGTTGGATCTCAATAGAGCTGCAATCACCCGCAAGGAGGATACGGAGTTTGTTGTCCACTGTACGTTCCTCCTCCCGTGGTCTTTACTGAGGCCCCATTACCGCCGCCACTGCCAACACAGCCTCAGCTCGTAACTTGTCAAGCTCCTCAAGAATGTATCACAGCAGGAGAATGTAACTCACGTAGCCCATCCCAATCGAATGGCTTCTCTAGCTTCACTGTAAGTGCTCATCAAAAGACACTCTTAAGTTGTGGACATGTTATAACCAAAAGTTATAGCCTTGTAGAAACGTTTTCACCGGCAACCAAGGCATCTGCTGTGCTTCATTGCTCCCACCCCCTCCTCCACCACCACCTATTCAAACCCAACCGCCTCCACCTGTAACTGCACCTTCAACCATCTATTTACCACCCGTACCTCAGCAGCCAGTACAAGCAGCTCCCAGCTCTCAATGTGGCGTATCCCGTCCTTTGGGTCAGGCTCAGGCTGGCGAAGCCCAATTTGCGGAACTACCCTGGCAAAGTATTCTCCTGCACAACAATGGCTCGCTTCAATGCGGCGCTACCCTGATTGGTGATCGATACCTGGCTACAGCCGCTCACTGCATTAAAGGGTAAGGGGTTTTCCGTCGTAATCTGTACCACAAACTCCCCGATTTACGAGGTACATCTGGCCAGCATCTTTAATGACACCGCGTCCCTCTTTTCTACGTAGACAAAACCCCACAGCTTGGAGAGTCCGACTGGGTGAATACAAGCTGGGTGCCAACAACGAACCCCAGCCACATAAAGAGTACAATGTAGCGGCCACAGTCGTCCACCCCGACTTCCAAGACGGCTCCTTGTTCAACGACATTGGGATCATAGTCTTGACCACTGATGTAACTTACGACCAGAGCATCGGGAAAATCTGCTTGCCCAGTTACGGAGAGAACCTTTCGGGCAACTGTATCGTATCTGGTTGGGGCCGCGAAGCTTTCAACGGTAAGGATTTTAAATTCCCAGGTAAATAAGAATCCCTATTCAAATGTGTGTGCGACTTAATTTAGGACAATATGCTGAGACGCTGCACAAAACTAGCACTAGCATAGTAGCCCATTCAAGTTGCGAAGCTCAGCTCCAGAAGTCGCACTTGGGCAAGTATTTCAAGTTGCACCAAAACTTCATTTGCGCTGGAGGCGACTCCAACCCAGCGCTTTGCAAAGTAAATGTACACCCTAGGTGATTGTTCAAGCTAATAATTACGGTTTCGAACGTAGGCGGATTCGGGGGGACCCTTGGCGTGTGTTCGACCGGACGGCAGCTATGTCCTACACGGAGTTTCCTCGTGGTCCATGGGATGTGGTTTGCAAGACACTCCTGCGGTTTATACCAACGTGGTGACTTTTAGCGACTGGCTGAGTGCTCAGATGCACAGACCTACCCACGAAATAGTTAGTGCCTCCAATGCTGCATTTGAAGCCCAGCAGCAATTCCAATCCAATTTCGGACCTGGAGCAGGATACGGCCGATAAAAACCTCCCACGCCAAACACTCCAAAACTTTCGCGTTTTTTCGTTTTACTACACCCCCGCGCAGACAATTGCAATGCTTTGTCTCCATGTTATCGCTTAATAAGAACCTCTTGAAAGAAATTCTTCTATCTAGCCCTTCTCTGCAATCTGTGGGACCGGGCACTATGGGGAAAGATCGGGCCTTGGCTACTACAGCAATTTCGTTTCGAGAGGGAACCCAGGCAACAAAAAAGAAAAAGAAAATAGGAAAGAGGGGGGGCAAAGCCGATCTCAGTTCCTTCCTACGCATTCCTCATATTTATTAAAAACAGCAAACGTGAGCAAAATTTTCAATACACTAGCCCAGTTTGGCCTTTTTCTATCACCGTTCTGCGTTTTCCGTTTTCCGTCAACATCAACCCAACAGGCTGGTCGGATCCTTTCGGCTATCTATTGCTGCTCGCTAAAAAATTATATTTAGATTTTCTGAAAAAGTGAAGTGTCGTCCTAGCGCCATTGGATTTCATAAACACAATTGATAGATT
This sequence comes from Lepidurus arcticus, assembly GCA_003724045.1. NCBI lineage: Eukaryota > Metazoa > Arthropoda > Branchiopoda > Notostraca > Triopsidae > Lepidurus > Lepidurus arcticus. The sequence continues at coordinate 131,322 of RJJA01000077.1, read as the reverse complement.
TATAGATGTAATTTTCCCCTTCATAATTCATACAAAAAGAAATTTATTACCGTCTCTATTGCTTGGCTTCAATGGCCTAAAAAGAGCTTCCAGACCTACCATGGTGGTAGAACCATCTCGAACTGTCTAGACTAGACAACGGCAACAATACAGCGATATTACGGGTGAAAAACACCGAAATAAGTTGCTTGTTGTCATAGTTTGCCTCTCCTTGCCCCACGGCCAGTCGCCCCTGCGTCCATCAATGTAGGACTTGACGGGACAATTCATTTAGGGAAGTGCTTAGTAAGCCATATATTTATACATATATAGACACAGAAGTAGACCACCAAGACAGTCTTTCTTCAGTCCAAAGCATGTATTGTGTACATGTTTGTGAGGTTATTTGCGAGATCCTAGATATTAGACCATATCGAAGAAGATCCCCCAAAGTTATTGGGCAGTATTTGAGTTACCACATCGCATGCAACGTAATGGTATTTCTTCGAAAGGAGAGGCAAAAAGACAATAACTTAGTTGAAGGATAGGAGGCTCTTTGATAATCAGAGTGACCTAGACATAGTACCGGGCATACGTAAGCTGCAGAAGCTAACGCGCAGACAAATGCTGTTTCTCGCTGTAGCATGGTCATTCAATCCTTTTAGGATTGTTGGGGGTCCACTCACATATTCCTATTACCTCTGTTATGCAAATTGCTTTGGTACAAGTAGCCATTGGTAACCGGAATGCAAACTCAGGACTTATGTGTATACGTTTTCCGAGTGACTTCCTAGCATAATCCTAGCTACTGTTACGCCTATAGGGGCCAGTGGGGGTTCCAGGAAACTCGTATTTGATCTAAAGTTTTCAACAGGAAGCCGTGGGGTGTGGATTCTTTTAAAGTTTCGCTTACTCCAAGCAGTGCAAACATGATTCTTTTTGGTAAAAAAAAAAAAGCCTTTGGTTATAGTAAAACAAAGAAAATTGCCGAAAGCGAAAATTTAAGCTAGCACAGCAAGTTCTTTGCCAAGTTTGAGCCAAAGTTTTTATTGACTAGTATACAACATTTTTAGCTCCTTCAGACCCAAATTTATAAAAGAGCCTCCTTTTAAACCGTGTCTCCGGCGGATAAAAATAATCACGGTCTGAGTCATGATTTACGACTCAATAACTACTCGAATGCTGGAAACGTTCCACGATTCTGGACGACTTGGGAGGCAGTAAAGGGGCGTGTTTGACAATCAGTAAAAAACACCAAGGGTAGTCTTCTTGTTTAGGCGTTTGACTTAGGTAAGCATACCAAACATCGTAACGCTTGTTAGCATATAGCTACTTCGAACCAAGTGCCCAAACAGCTTTAGCCAGCAATTTCTACAATTCCTATAGCAAGCAATTGAAATGCTTCGCAATGGTCTTCGCCTGCTCCGGACATAAAAAGCGGCGTACTGCTGTTGCTTCAGAAGGCAGGAAATTCTGACCCAGAAGTTAAGGAAAAAAGTCATTCGTACGAATTTTCCACGTTGAAGTTATTGTTACATTTTTGCACATGCCAACGCCAGCCTAAATGACTTGGCCCTCTTTCTGCAACGCCGTGGCGCATTTTCATAACACTGACAGTGCCTCTTCAGTTTCATAATTTTGTCAAGTAGCCAACAATGACGCACAGCCACCCATAAGCGGAATACAGAGCCTTAAGGCCAGGCATTGACCTAGGAATGCATGCCGTAACTCCCCTTTTCATCATCGCTTTCGGAAAGCTGTTAACGCCCTTGGAAGCCCCTTTGGAAAATCTCTAATTAACTCGGCTGTAATCTCTGTTCCCATTACTGCGATAACCCCCCAAAAATGGAACTGAGGAAAGGAAAAAAAAACAAAACAACGAACATTCTTGTAGTGGAACCCCTTGGGATGCAGTACTGTATACGATCGGTCAGGCTCCACTGAATCAGAAAAGCCGGACTCGATAAAGACTCGATTTCCTCTTCCCTTCTTGGCCAAAAGCATCACAACTCCTTCACAGCAGACCCGCCCCAGTGTGGTGCAGCATTGTTAGACACATTTCCAAGTCTAGGAAACTAGCAAGACAACAAAACTTCGTACGTTCAATGACAAACGCCCAGAAAAAGTCTCCAAAACCTTCACTTACGGGCTGCTCCCTTCTTTTGCTCTCGCCAAGCCTACAGCTGATCAGCCTAACCGCAATCCAACCTACACCCAAGTATAAGTTATACGGGACGCAGACACAAGGACTACGAACCCCGACTTAAGGACTACAATCCCCTAACCTAACCAAACCTAACCTATGGTTTGTAGTCCTTAAGTCGGGGTTCGTAGTCCTTTAGTCGGGTGCACCGTAGTCCTTCTGTTGGGGTCGCCCTTATGTCGAGTTTTCCTTCTGTCGAGTCATCCTTGTGTCGAGTCGTTCTTCTGTCGAGTCGTCCTTCTGTGAAGTAGTCCTTGTGTCGAGTCGTCCTTATGTCGAGTCATCCTTGTGTCGAGTCGTCCTTATGTCGAGTCATCCTTGTGTCGAGTCGTTCTTCTGTCGAGTCGTCCTTGTGTCGAGTCATCCTTGTGTCGAGTCGTCCTTATGTCGAGTCGTCCTTATGTCGAGTCACCAAGTTATGGGACTCCCTTTTTACCAATGCAGAGGAAAACTGGTTGGCGGACCGGTTACAAGCAACTACGCAGCTGTAAAATCGAATCTCATGAGGAAGTACGGAGTATTGGGTTGGCAAATATTTGAAGCGTACTAATTTCATTTCCGTTGATTTTTCTCTTTTTTTTGCTTCTGTAGGTTTCGCTCGTTTGATGGGAAAATGGGAAAAGTTAGGTAAAACGGAAGGCGAAAATGATCCCGGCATTTTGGATTTCGACGTAAACTCGTGAACAACAGGGACGCGGCGAAAATCTCCCAGAAAGGTCCTTTGCTGATACTGCTATGCCACAGCCAAAACGAGAGCTACTCGACTACCTAATGTTACGGAAACGATAGGGGGGAACTCGGGTGTACGCCGTGATTTGGGCCAATATCACACCAGGGTTTCCCGCAGCATCGTTCTTCATTTTATTTATTTTTCGTTTTTTTGTCATACTGTTTTTCTACTAGCATAACAATTGTTTTTTGCTTCGACTTTTCTTGAGCTGGAGAGGACACACCAAACATTTTTCACCCTTTTGGGTGGGAGCATCACACGTCTTGTGCAAGAGCAGAAAGTTATATACGTTACAGATTTGCGAAGAACTGTAACGACAGTTTTTTCATATTATTTTTTCCCTTTGGCCCTTTAGATCTTTCAAGTCAGTGAATCGTTATTTTCCCATCGAAAAAAACAAGGCACTGGTAAAAAAGAATCTAATTTCCTTTCAAGAAACTTGTTTGGAAATCATCCCATCCAAACTGTTTTTACATCTAAATTAGCAGAATGCCCTCTTTTGGGGTTTGGCAAAAAAGGGGACCATACACGACGAAAAGACAGACAGATAGCTCGAAATTAGTGCCGTGCTGACAAACGTGGTCAAATCTTGCCCAACGGGTTACACCAAAAGGATGCAACTTTCGAATAAGTTATCTACTCGGCATCGCTTCATCAAGCACTTAACTGCAATACGTTACTTTTATGTTGCATCGACTGGCAAATAACCCTAACCAAAAGCCTGCAGCTTGCACACTGGTTCTTTCCGTCCAGCAACCAGAAACGAATTTTCGGATTTAAAATTCACCCATAAATGTATTGCCCGAGCAGAAATGGCCCAAGCAAAAACAACAAAAATATCACATTGGCCACCGGTCAATAGTCCACGTACACACGTACACTACATCGGTGCTCCAAGCGTAATCGCCTCACAAATAAGCTGCGATAAGGCACCCTATGTCAAGGATTGCATACCGTTTGAGGAGTGCATTACTGGCTCTTTTACATTGCAAATATAGATGCAGCTTCGCCTTGAATATGTTCACTGACCTCATTGGCGCGCTTATTAATGCTTTGGCGCACGCTATGTGTTTTTGAACATGGCTAGATGACTTGATGGTTTGAGCTCTGAGTTTTCTAACACCTTATATAGCTCGCATCATTATTCTCCCAGCAGGTAACTGTAATTTCTCCGTGCTTTTATCGCCCATTCAAAACTACTATCACATACACAAGAGAGAAAAATAACATAAATAAATAAAATCCTTTACTCCTACGCGTCACCTTTCTTTTTTTTCGTGGTTCATGTTTTCAATACTTTTAGGGACAAAATCTAACGTAAATTACAACTTTTTTATTAAAAAAGTTGTCTGCTTACTATTATACACTATACACTACAATTTATTATTGACACTTACTATTTGCACAATGAAAAGTGTCAATCAGAAGTACGTAAATATTCTGAATCGAAATAAGAAAATATTCGGAAATAACGAAAACTTTTAATTTCGCATAATTTGTTAAAGGGCAATTGCCACCAAAAAACAACTTTGTCTCATAAAAGGGAGTAAAAAATCTAGTTTACAGTTTTATGTGTCTTTTTATCATACGCGAAAATAAAACTGAGATATTTCAGAACATGAGAAATCTAAAATTCAAATCGGGCAAATTGATCTTTGGTGAAGTGATCACCGCAGAGAGATGACGATTTACTTGTGGCTTCCACAAAGTCAGCCTTAGTCCTTTGCAATTGCAAAACCCATTGCCGTCTTATTTCTGCGTCTTTTAGGAATTTATACATCCGTACTCCAGATCTTCCACTGTTATTACAACCGTAAGCAACACAATAGTTACCACAATGGTTATTTGTCTTTGATGGCAGCTTACTTGTAATTTTTTCCACTAAAATTCACAAATCACAGAGGAAGCCAAACAAAGCTAGCGCATAGCAAAGCGCCAGTAAGCCACACCTCTAGGGCTGTTCCCTACCCTGACGTCACGGTTTTCCGGCGGGAAAAATGCCAAAACTTCGCAAGTCAATAACTCGGGAACGGCTGGTCAGAAAAATTTGAAACAAATTTGCCCATTCTTAGAATAATGTGTACAACAAGAATCCATCCAAATATCAAGATGCTATGGCATGGCTATTGCCCTTGTTGAAATCAGAAAAGATTAAAAAATGTAACCAAACGAAATGCAAAAATCAAAAATGCAAACGAAAGATGTAAGTTAACAACGATTTTAAAGCTAACTTCCGTAAAGGATAGCATGTATAAAAGCCAAGTTAAGTGGCCATTACCACAGTGCTACTGAAAGTTTGTCTATTTGAACATCCACAGGAAGTATTCAGTATTCGCATGCTTGACAAGATGGCTGCAGACTCCCACACTGCGCCTGGAAGCTGTTTTTTCAACTCTTTTTTTTTTCATTTCTTCAGGAACTACCTTCTGGACGCACTTAGCGTGAGAGTTACTTTCTAACGTTTGTTATTTTAGACGGTTTGTCGAACAGAGAAACTCATCGCCTTCTCCTACGAAGTATACGGAGTTTTTTTATTTTTTAAAGAACCTAAAACGCCTCGTAAAATAAAATAGAAATGCCTAAGCCCCGAAATAAACGAAAGAAAACAAAGCAATAAAGAAAAAAAACACGACCAGTGCCCCAGTTCCTTGCTGGTTTGTACGGTTAGGTGTGTATCGGTCCCGACTCCAAAAGTGGGCCACGCTATTTCATGCCTTCTCGCCTCCGGAGTCTTACCAGGTAATGAAGCCTTTCGGGACTTTCCCAGTTAGCAGACTCTTACTTTCTGTGGTTACCTCCGCTACCACCTATTTCTTACCCAATCCCCGCCTTCTGAAAGCGCTGGCATAATACGCTGGGTAAACTGTGTTCCTCCGCTACAACCAAACATGCCAAACAGTCTCTTAGGAGTGACACAACTGAAACCACCTCGCGCAATATAAGCAGGCAATAAGTGCTTCATCGCGGTCCGTGGACCAAATGGCAAGTTACCATATAGAGCATGGTTAACAACTCCATCTCTCCCAGTGGATTCTCTTCAGTGTATCATTACACTTCGCCTCGTATTTTCCCTTTTACTTCTAAAAGTTTTGAAGCCTAACTGTGGATCTAAGTGACCGTATGTTGCTATCTCCATCTCCTGAAAAGCAAGCTGAAAAGTCAACCCGAGCCTAGCCTAGCAGAAAAAGACGTTTCTACGAGCAGGTCACTGAAAGAAAAACGCATCTGCTTAATATGGAGCTTTACCGGGGGCCTTTAGAAAGTGGGCTTTTGCTTGCTCAGGAGTCGGGATGCCCGAATTGAAAACGAAAACCTAGTGTGTGCATTGTGTACGTCGGAACCGCTTGTGTAGTCAAATAGAAATACCAACGTTACGTAGAACATTGGCAGCTCCTGTCGCAAAAATTTGACAAGTAAATGCGAACATTGACGTCATGTTGGAACCACGCCTATCGTGCAGGATAACGTCCCGCGCAGCAACTTTATCAACGACAAGAAGGCGTCTCCCGCCAACGTTAGAGCGTTGCGATGCCAACGACGTCGACAAGCTCCACTTTCCCGCCCCTCGTGAATGACTACAACCGCTTTCTCGTGTCGGGACTTCAGTGTGTGCCTTGCCTTCCCAACTCTGGGATCCATACCGCATACACCGTGCAAAAAAAATCCTAAAATACGCCTTTTTAGTCGTACGAGAGCGAGAGCATTTGGCGGTTAGCACAAATTGGCCTAAGCTGTTCCTTCTGTGAACATTCCCTGCTGCAAAAAAAAAACAGTTGCGTTCAGTTAGGTCCCCGGACCTAATACTCGTTTGCCGCGAGGCAAACCCAGCCTGATTAGAATAATTGACGTGAAATGAGTTACCAGTGTCTTGCGCTAATATGAATGTGAGAAAAGCCTTCATTGGAATGCGTTTCGGGGGACCTTATCGACACGCCAGTGACTGACAGCTCATGTTTTGTGAAATTTCCAAAGAAGTCTTGACGTGAATTTATGAGATAAACGAGAAAACGAAGGAAAATAGAGGACATGTCCTCACTCTTGTTCATTAGTCAGAGCTACCAGACGCCGTCCTCGCCACGGTTCCAGATAAAATTAATACAAACACGCGAGAGTAGGAAAACGTTTGTCGCAGTGCTAATGTATTGTCAAGGCAAAGACATTTATCACCAGGACTGAAGTGACCATCTTCATTCCCCCTCAAACGCGAGTAGCATCCCGACAAACACACGTCATCCAACCCCAGGAGCCTTCAGAAGTACATGCTGCTTCTTACGCGTAATACATATTATGCACAGATGCTCCTGGCTGGAAAGTTACAGCCCACTAAAGCTTAATGGAGCTATACCATTTATGACGGACTAAACGTTTGATGAACCCAAAATAAACTGTCGCACATGTTGGCGTAACGAGCAATCAAACTGGACTCCTAATGTAACGCCAAATCACTTGTGAAGACGAGAACTTGAAGATTTGCTTGTTATTTTTTGTTGCCACAGTTCTTCGAGATTTCCCCTACTGAAAAACTCGCCGTGAAAGGAACAGTCTCATAGCAAACAGGCCATGCTACAGTAAATTCAAGTCCGCTGTCACTGCGGAAGAACGGACAGCATAACCGTCGTTAGCAGAAATTACTGTGCTCGACCAGAAGGGGGTAAGGCAAAGGCCCGAAACCGAAGAATTTGACAACGAAAAAATCGAAAAAAAAAGTATTCTAAAACTTCTTTGGCCAAGGGGATTGGGCAATTTTACCTCTACACGATTCATGACAATTCAATGCAACCTGGTACAGAAGAAAGCAGCAGCTGACATGTCCAGGTCCATGGCAACAGTTCTTTGGTCCAGAGCGAACAGGTGTGAAATCAAGTGTCATACTCGGCTCGCAAGACAGTCAACTGGTACCCCGAAGTGCGGTCGTTACTGCCCTGCCAGCACAGAGGGCGACGATGTATCCGCCAGCTCCGCGTTTAATGACAACGTCATAAAAGCTTGGGCACACACCGTCGAGTTTCTTTTTCGTTTGCATGAAAGGCCTTCAGAGACTGTAACTCGTCAAGAGTCGTGGTGGATCACATGTTATCTGTAACAGCACTTAAAAACGATGCTCTAAGGATCTTGGAACCACGTGTTTGTGTTTCGCATAAAACTCTCCAGCAGACCACACCAAACCAGAACCGAAAAATGTCGCTACGCGAAAAGCGCATTTGCTGCTTATGGCGGCTCTTGTGCTTCAAACCGGGACTCTTGACACTTATTGTGCACCTCTTTGTAATGTGCTGCATCAGAATGAGCCGGGCCGAGACACAAGGGCATCAAGAGCCTGTCGTACCTGTTCATTATCACCCTCAAAATCTGTCCCAGCCAAACAGAAAGTCGGCGGACGCCAGGATTGCCTGTCCCCTAGACTGCACTTGCAAAGCTATGGAGGTGAATTGCAAAGGGGCGGGCTGGAAAAGTGTGGCCAGCATTGGGACACTTTTACGATACCAAACTGTAATTCAACTGTAAGTAGGGAATCTTGTATTACTTGTATTACGGGGATTGAATTGGATCTTGCATTGGTCGTTTCTTGGAATTTCTTGAAACCAGTTTAGGACCCGATTAGAGTATGTTGCCTTTTTGCAGCAACGTTTAGGTGACTATTTTTACGCACGGAGACCATATATAACGCTCTTATTCGCTTGCTTTTTGTCTAGCAGAGCGAGGGCTGTGAAAGAAGTAAGTTATGGGCGCACGCGGTTAATAAAAAGGTCAATGGTTTTAATCGGCCAACGCTGGAAAGAAAATAACGCCAAAGTTAGTTCACCGACAGTGTGAGGAAACGGGAAAATGACACACATACGACTTGAGACCACCCCCAGAATAAGTTACATTATTCCCAAATGTTGAAAGGCCAAAAAGAGGACGTGACTGACGGAACAGATAACAGTCTTTATTTAACCTTATGGTGACATTCCTTTTTCATCACAATGCCAACTTCTTTTACATGGGTCAGCGGATGCATCTACTGAACCATGTTCGTTTTCTCCTTAAATTACGCGTATTGTTAAATCCTATAGAATAAAAAGCTGTCCTTTTCTTTTCTTGGGATGTATTCATACCTTCCTAGAATGACCTAACAAAAAATGATTAACATAAAAGACACCATTTGAAAAGATGACAGAAAATGTAAAATTTTAATAAATAATAAAAAAAAGTTTGAAAAGACAAATTGACCTGAAGAATCCTAAATGAGGTGCCTTTGCAAGGCGAACCAATACTTTATGGTTCTATTTAAGCGCACGTCAACATTTCCTCGAAACAAGGCAACAGTGATGACGGCATAGCGCAATATATAGCTATAATTAGTCAATGTAAGGTTTACCTCTTTATCTCCCAAGAGAGATTACACCACTTCATCTGCAAAAGAACATCAGCTCCTCAAGTATTTGTCCGTCACGTTCCTTTTAGCTCAAATCGGTCCCAAAAAGCTTATTTTTTCCCCTCGTGTAACTTTCACTCACTGAAAAACCTCCATGCGTGCGGAAACCAAGCACTCCTACGGGGGTTATTTTCGAAAGACTGGAGCGAAAAGTTGTCTCCACGGAAACCTAGTTATTCTCTGATTTCATCGTAATAAACACGAGCGACAAGTGTATATACCTTCAGGCTGTGTTAGTTCAGACCAATCTACAAGAGTGTAAAAAAAAAAGTTTACTTCCGCCAAAATGTGAATGTGCCCAGGAAAGAAAATAGCACCGGTCTAGTCAAAACAAAACGAGTAAAAAAAAGTTTAAGAACACAATTAGGCTTGATTTCCCGTTGTTCCAAATTTAAAAGGGGTGTGGCTTATGATCCTTTTACCGCACAAATCGACTCATCCAGGTCAAATAACTATAAGGTTAAATAACTATAACCTGGATATTTGACCTGGATATATTGTATTGTCTATCTGGTTTGGGTTAACAACCACCGCCGATGAGTCAGGTATCTCGACAACCAAAGCTACCGAGCCGTCAAATATTCAATCGTTATGTATACGGCAAACGATCCATATAGCTGACCCCCTAGTCCCGGACAACAAATACCCATCACCAAGGAGTCAAAGCACGTAGTCTCAATATTGACATGCAACGCGATATACATAGCTCTTTACTTGATCCGAATCAATATCTTGTTGCTGCTCTGGGGCAACACGATCGTCGAAATGTCAAAAAAGCCAAGCTTTCTTTCTCTCATGAATACCAAATTTTGCCAGCATATTCTTAGCCACTTTTGGCTAAAATCCCTTCACGCTTCGTGCAACTCCTTCAGGATAAGTCACACGGATTCGTTATGTACTGTACATCACCCTGTGACTATATTTTAGCTATTTAGCACTACTGAACTCGACCCACATTCTTGCGCCCTTCACATGTCAATTTATTTTAAGGTTTTTACATTAAGTAACACATGGTTCCAATAGGCCCTAAGAGCAGTACGGAGCTCAATACTAATCCGGTACGGGCTAGTGCTGAGCGGGCGAAAAATTAGCGATAACTGCTTCACCGGCTTCCAGTCCGGTCTAGCCAGCCTGCAGCTAGTCAATAACTCCATCGAAGGATGTACGAAAAACTTCGCCTCCCACTTCCTTGCTCCCAAAGAAAGAACTTCAGAAAGCTAATCCTTCCTTCAAAGTTTCCCTTTATAAGACGAATTGTATGCCCCAGCATTATTAACATCTCTTAAACCTAGTTACCATGCATTATAAAAAAAATCTTCGGGAATTCAATTACGAAGTTAGTTTTCTTTACGTATGCACACTGTTTCGAGTGCTTGATAAGTATGTTATACGTTAGTCGCAGAGTGAGTTAGTATATTAAACTGGCAATGCGAATATTTGCTAATCAAATATCATTCTATAAATAGAAGTATCAGCAACTTATTATGGAATCGCATTCTGAGAATGGCCTAGTAGTTTGCTATGAACGTCGAGAATTTGTACAATTAGCCTAGCTCTCAAAAGCTTAGAAGGAACTTGTCGGTAGAATAATTTTTGCATTCTAAGACTATGTCTATATCTTCTCTTGTATAAACCAAAGTAACCATGTAGCCTACTAAGACACCCGGATCTGGCACAAATGAGGATTACGATTGCCATAAAACAAAACATGAATTGGCCGGTGCGTTTGAACTTTCTGAACAGTTGAAGCATTTTAAGTTTGTTGTTAAGTCAGTTAAAACTTGTAAAACACATGCGAGTATAACAAAGTATAACGCAAGGTCCCCACCCAGATCTCAATAATGTCTTGGCTGTGACATTGTACAAAATTTCCATGTTCTAAAAATTGCACTTCCAAGTTAAGAAAACTTGTTAATGCCAATTATTTCGGATGAACGCTATACTAACCAGCTTGGAGGAAAGAAGAGAACCATAAAAAGGCGAGGGCGTTGTTTGTACTGAGAAAAATCTCTTTCTGGCAAGTCAAACAAGTTTATGTAATTCTAATTCAGCAAAGTTCAGGAAATTTATTTAAATCATTCACTGATTTAAATAAACTAATTTAAGGCGAAATTATAATGAGGCTATAGGTTTGTTTGTTTTCGTAGTTAATGCTACCGTTGAACGAAACCCTACCTATTGTTTTGAACCAACTTCTACAGCCTCTCGAGCGCTTTTCAGGGCGGGACGGACAAAAGCACCGCTATTGACCACAGCATCAGATTACTTACGCCATGCATGTCCATTAGTCTTGCTGTAGGCCGCATATTCTGCCTTGCCTGCACTGTCTTGCTCTTCACGCGGTAGAATCTTCTGACTCGGTAGTTTTCTCGTAGCCTCTTACAGCATACACTACTAGTTATGCAAATATTCGCTATGATAATCAATAGAATTAATGACCAGCTGAGATGGCCAGGAAATTCACCAGTAAACGCAGAATAGTACCAAGGAAAACTAGCGAAACTACTGGTTTTGTACCAAATAATACTAGTTATCGAGTTGTCGCCCGAGCCGGATAGCCGCATGCATAGGAGCAAAGTAAGCTTTGTCATTGACAGTCATCAATTAAGCGAACAAATGACCAGCCAAGCGCTAACTTCTGTCTTACGTTCCCCTCTTTTGATTCTTCCTGTGTGCCGTCTCAGTTCTTCCACACATCCGTTCAGCGCGAAGTCACGCTATTATACATAATGTGGCCCTAATGTTCTAATGACTCTTTTCCAGGACAAGGAGTAAGATAACCTGATAAGAGGAAAGAATGCCAGTGTGTATATATACAGCGCCTCGAGTTTTGGATCTGTGCCTAACGAGACGGTCCCAACATCCCGTGCCAATACTCTTAAGAACTTACCCGGAGGTTCCAGTATTATGGGCCTAAGAGGCTCAAAGTTCTGACAATGCCTTCAGAGTCTAAAACACCACGAGAACATGAAGTGGCCCCAATAGCCAATGCTTGCGAGTGATTTACGATGTACCTAGTAAATTAGCAAAGGAAAGAAAATACTCGCGGCCTTCATTGTGGCATCGCTTCCATTTATCACGTCCAAGCAGTGACACACGCGTTTCGGTGCATACTAAGTAAGAGCGCTATTGACTGCTGGGGGCTATTTCAATCATAAAAGGAGAGTATTTTCTTTCTACCAGTAAATACCAAGAACTGCTTTCACATTTTCGACGTGTCCAAGCGTGTGGCCACCGTAAATTTGCGAAAGACTGCTCATAAATTCTGCCTTTTTCTGTGCTTGGGCGAAGGTTGGCATGTTGCAGAATTAATGGCACGGGACACCGCATGACAAGTGATGACAGTTGGGCTATGATTATTGCCATGATGATATCAAGAGTCACGGCCGATTGGCAGACATATCTGGGCCAAAAGTCTAGCAAAAACATTGTAAGGATATGACAACTTGAGTAAAAGTCCTGGAGTGAAAACAGTTTTTCAACTGGGATTTGGGTATCGGGTATTCCACGACATTCCCCAAGGGAGAACACACGCAACAGTTTACTAGTAGTTTCCTCAAAAATACCTTCCCAGACATTTCTTCCTACGCAAGGTACTCTGTCCGTTAGGCGTAGGTGGCAGTTAAAGGAAAAGCTGCTCCATAACTTCGTCAAAGGAGCTTATACTTCCTATTGGGAGACAAGAGAGAAAATTAGCCATGGCGATCTAGCGTGTTTTCCCCCAACTTCTTTCTGACACGAACTAAAGGTCAGACACACACAGAGGCCACTTAAGGTCACGAAATTGCCGAGTTTACCTTGAAGCGGAATTACCGCAACAAACAATGGATTCAGCTTTTTCTTAATCTCACGCTGCACGCAGAAATGACGCGCGTAGCGGGGAGAACCAGGGAGGTCTTTCGAGCCTATTAAAAAGAAAAAAGAAATTCCACCTTGACACGAAGTCTGTGCATGGAATGACGCGGTGTCACCTAAACGAGACTATGAAGCCGCCGAAAGGGTAGGAGGTTAATCACTTATCGAAGTCATTGACCATAAATTACTGTGGTAGCCATCAGCTGACGCAGTCATTCACTAAGTCAATTTCAATAGACACAAAAGATAAAATAAAGTCATTTGGACAGTCCCTTTAGAGACTGACGATTCAAAACAAGCGCTAAGAGTGCTTTTAGGATACAAAAGCAGCTGGAGTGAGACTTTCGCTCGTTCTTGCAAACCTAACGATCGCAATTGGATCAAATAAAAAGGGCGTGCTAGGTTTCCATTATTTATGCTTTGCCCTGCCATTTCTTCTTTTAGGACTAAAAAGAAAAAATATGGTAGAAAACTACGCTTTACTTAGCGCTTTGGGCGAAGGTTTAAATACAGCATGAGATAGGGAACTGTGGAGGAATAAGATATACAAGAACTCGTTCATTTGCCGGGGCCCAAACTCATCACCTTGCCAAGTCTCTCGCCTTACTTCTTTTAACGTTCATTAAGAAAACTTATTTTTAAAGCCGACATTTGATCAATAATTTACCTCGCATCGCTTCACAAGCTTAGTGGAGTAATATAAAAACGACGCACACTATCACAACACCAACGTCATAATTATGAATGTTTACATTACAGCCAAGGTAGCAGCCATTTTCATTTCACGCCCACGCGTTAAACTGTTGAGTTGACTACAGTTAACGCTAGGGTGCTAAATTGTAGCGGAACGTCAATTCTTTATGCCTATTTGGGAATTTATGAGATATTTATGCGTTAAAGTACAATCCCAAAATTGCGATTCGGATCGCTACTACACAAACATGTTGCGCTAGAGTATTAACTCATTAAAGCGATAAGCTCTTCATCTTGCCATGGCGTCATAATTTTGTACACATATGTGCTAGTATCATTATATAATGATACTAGCACATCTGTGTACAGAATAATGACGCCATTATTTATAATTAATAATAAATTAGCTATAGCTAATTGCAGTAACAGTAATTGAGCTCATCGCTTTCTGTGGCTGCTGTTAAATGTATTTTAAGTGGATTTGAAAAAGAGGATTTTCCTTGGCAATAGAGTGTACATAACGAGATTGAAAGCAACGAGGGTTTAGGACCGACTTGTCTTTGTTGAAATTGTCATTTCCTAGCCACTTAGAGCATTTTCTTTGTCCATTGAATATATGGGCGTGACCTTTCCATCTCATACGCCTTAATGTTTTATAAAGAGGGTAGGCCTCTCCAATATTGGACCACGAAACACCCTATGCAGCGACACATGACAATTAATATTTAAGACTAACATCAATAGACTCCGTATGTGTATGATATTACATACCCTTGTACTACATTGTTTGACTTGATGAGTATTTGACTTGTTGGAATCGGGACGTGCTATTGCTCCGAGAACCAGTTGTATCGGAAGTTGTGCGCTCACATTGCATAATATATCTCACTCAAGGGACAGGAATGCACAGGAATCAGGAATCTTACATCTAGAAGAGAGCATCATGACTTTCTATATTGATCCTGCAAAGCAGTGGAAATTATTGTTTTTTCAAAACACAATAATAAAAGAAAACTCCTGAAACTCGGTGCGGCAAAGGTTAAATAGAGGGTACTGTAGGACTTAGTGTCTGAAGAGAAACTGCAGACAAACTACTGTTGTCACGTCGTCTGCAGACACAGCTGTAATAGTCCAAAACTGAAGACATGCAGAAAGCTTTTGGTATTCTACTTTGGCTACTAAGCGAAGTTCGACAATGTCGCTATCACTCGTGTTGGCTTTATTTGACGCTTGCTCAACAAAAAAGGACTGGGAAAATCCCATAAAGAATGAACTAGATACGGAGTGTGCATCAAGAGTGCAGCATTCACCACCCAAAACTACCAAGAATAACTCTTTGCATTCCGGCAGAATAACAAAGGGAAAGAGGCTAGTTTTTTCTTGATTCTAAAGCACGTCAATTTCTATTTTGGAGGACAACAACCCCATTCACCCACTAAGTAAATAAAAACATGCTTTACTTTAACTAGAAGGGTGAAAAAAAAACATCCTCAATCGCAGACCAGTCTAACAGCTTTGGCGCGGCGCAGCCGGAACGGCCTGCAGTCACCCAAAATAAAGTCGAATTTGGGATTTGTTGAAAAGCTAAATCGTTCTCAAGGGGTTTTTCTAAAATTGTACAAGACGAAGGTTTTGTCACAACCTCGGCTAAAATGCTCTCCGGAGAAACGTGGTGTGAGATTTAACTACAATTCTGCGACTATTCCTCTGTGGACGTTCTCTTTTAATTTCCTCGAAGCAATATACTTGGTCGTACCGAGTCTATCTACGAACGTTAGTTTTCCCATATTTTCCGTTGATCTCAATACACAAAACATAATACAAATGAAAAAGAAGAGGAAAAATTGGAAAAAAAGAAAGAATAACATCATACGGAGCGAGATTCCAGGAGCAATATTTATATGGGATAGTGGGCAAGGATGTATATTTGGAACTCGGCAATCTTCTGTAATATAATAGATAGGGTGCCTCTAGAGACCTCGCCACGGCAATAGCTTTCCAACCCTGACGAACGTTAACGACAGCTCAAAAAGCTATAGACATTGCTGTTAGCTTCTTCCTTGCATGTGCTGCTCGCCTCAGATAACAGTCTTGTTCCCGTAAACGAAAACAAAAATGAAAATCGAAGAACATGTTCCGCGTTCAGCACATAGGGGGGGAGGGGGGCACGTATACACTGTAACAGTGGCGAAGTGCGTAATAATTCCGGCTTTGAATACGACATGCTAAAGGGAGATTTACCCAACTGTCAACCATATTTTTGTTTAGAGGGAAATGGAATTGTTAAGCTAGTTCTTTGGAAGGATACAAGTCTTCAACTAATAAAGTGCGCCCAAAGGGTTTTTTGGGAATTGTTTCACTCGTGCTAAAAATACTGAGGAATAATGACCTTTTCCTAGCTTTGTAGTCTGAGCTCTTTTCTTTCGTTGTACTCCGATCAAGAAAGAAGAAATAAAGCCTGGTGGAAAATAATGCATAACTGAGATCTTTCAGGCGTCGCACGTTGTTCCGAGCTACACCGTAAGAGCACATCAAGTTCCTTATCATCCGTTCGAGTCCATAAGAATTTAAGGATACCGCGTGGCATTGCGTCCGGCAACAAAAGCCGGAGCTGCTGGCACCAGTCTTGACTATATCGGGTCCTTATCAAAACTGGGAGTGACTAATTTATGAGCGGGAGAGCTGGCGAAAACCAATTCAAACTTGCAGACTCTGCTGGGGTCTATAAATTGCCCGAATCCTTTTTTTCCCTTCTCTTTTCGGCCTTAGTTTGACCCTAGTGCCCACACATCGCAATCTAACCTCCTAACGTCCATTCCATTCAGCTCCCAAATAAGGAAAAAGGTCCGGCAAAATAACCCAAAGCTCCAAAGTCGCGATCGGAGATACGTTTTCGCAAATAAAAGGCGATCTCTCTTACGCCGCTGGAATCCTAAATCCGGAATGGCTATAGAATACCAAAATATCCGTTGGGACACAAATACGATAATCTGAAAAACAGTTCAAAGGCAAGCTTTTAATGAAGTACGTTAAACGTCTACAGGAAAAAGTAAATTTTCTTGTAAACAACACCTTGACGTCCGTTTGTTCTTACAAGCAATGTCAAAGAGCCGTCGTGCTGGAAAAAAACTGTCGTATATTGACAGGATTCCAAGCGTAACATGAAGCGTGAGAATAACCGAGTGGGCATCTTAAGTCGAGTACCAGCGTTAAAAGTTGAGCGAACGGAAATTATTTTTCTTGGACCGAAAAATGTCGCCAGAAAGAAGAGATAATTTTTGGCCAAGACAGGCGACAGTCGCTTTAGTTCTCATTAATTTTAGGTAACAGAAAGCGCCCCCTGGATTTGCTCGGCTTACGAAAATCTATTAAGATTAGGCCTCGGGTTCTGGGTTGATGATAGATGTAGCCATAGCGAAACAGGAATCCTACACATCCGAAGCTGTGGGCCCGCCAGTTAGTCGGATGTTGGGAACGATGGACGATGCAGTAGTAATGAATGCAACCATGGACAATGACTCTTTAATGAAACTCGGGAATACGCGATCGTCAAGTCAGGCGTGATGGATGAACTTAGCGGTGGGTCGTGGAACTGCGATATCTATGGAATGATTTAGAATGAAATGCCTTGTTACTTGTTATTGTAGAAGAAAATTACTGGAATGGAGAGCATTTTGAAAACCCTTCTTTTGCAAGGGGGCATGAAAAAATGAGACTGCTTGAGTTGGTTACTTTACGTGCTTTGCGCGCTTTGCGCTCTTTTGCTCCATTATACCCATGGAAATGCCTTGGGTGGGCCAGCAGGGAAGGCGACAAATAATGAAGCTGTCATCTTGCCATCGGCTTTTTGGTGAGTTTGGGATAATCCCCAGCCGTGGCTTTTGTTCATCTTGGCCGGCTATCAAAATTTTGATATGATTTTGACGGGCGTCCCGACTGGAAACTTCAATGCATAGACTAAACAAGGCTCAGAATTTAGTAGGCTAAATTTTAGAGAACAATATGGCTTTTGCTTGGTCTTTTTCGGCGGCCAAAACTTCCGGTTATGCGTTGCATTTGTGAACTTCCTTGGCCCTTGGGAGGTCCGCTTATTTATTGTGAGGCTAAGGAAAACTGTAAATGGAGTTGGTCAATCAGGCCGTGTAGCAGGCCGAAAATACACGGTTGAATGGACGACTGTCTTGTTCGTTCTGCAGGGGAAAAGATAATAACAAACAGTTCCTTGACATGTAATTTTGGGAAGATTGTAGGTTATTTGCATACATATACCCTAGGGCTAACTAGCTTTACTTGTGCGTTACAGAACAAACAAGCTTTCAAACCGGCAACACCTAATAAACAGGCGCGGAAGGCTTTGGCACAGCGTTTAGGGAAACACGCACCAGAATTAAATTATGAATGAAAGGAGCCTAATCCGACAGTAAAGTTACATTATTACCGTCCAAACGAAGATAAGTTAACCAGCAAACTTGTTAAGAAAACTTTTAAGGCCACGGTATACTGGAACTCCTTAGGGCGCTACAGCATGGCAAATTTTGATTCAAAATTTGTCATTCTCTGTGCAATATAATGGAATTGTATGTTGATGGTAATGCACGGGATGCATAGTCAACTTAACCTGCTGATTTTCATTTTGAATATCGGTTCCACTATAATTGTTTCCATAGTGTTCAAGTTAGGAAAATGTGAAATAAACCATTTATCAAAGTATTAAGCAGCAGGTAAAGTAGATGTTGGTATTAAGATATTTTCAGGAAAATAATTGTTCAATTATCTCTTTCTGTTTCTTTTAATTTATTGGTTAAAATTTACGAAATTACGATGAGAAATGGTACGCCATCAGTGCCATCTTTGACAAAAAATAGTAACACCGTGGACAGATTCAACACAAGTTTTCTTCACACAAAACACATTCATCTAATGCTACCATATCCTCATCTCTAAAGCATCACCCCAGGCAACGTCTCCGGATCTTCCAAGAACCAGTTAAATCATTCTTTGAAATAACCTAACCTTACCTAACCAAACAACTAACCCATGGCCTGAGGTAAAGCCCCCTAGCCAAACAGGGTAGCGCCAAACAAATTGCACAAGGGCCAACACACAAAGAAAAACAAAACTGCAAGACTTGCGGTATAACGACTAACGAGTTGCAACTGAGACGAACGACGAACTGCGACGAG
The DNA here is from genome assembly GCA_003724045.1 of Lepidurus arcticus. Taxonomy (NCBI): domain Eukaryota; kingdom Metazoa; phylum Arthropoda; class Branchiopoda; order Notostraca; family Triopsidae; genus Lepidurus; species Lepidurus arcticus. The sequence goes on along the minus strand of RJJA01000077.1, from coordinate 112,261 downwards.
CTTGAATTTGTTGAGCTGTGAGTTAAAACGCGTTCAAGTGAAAAGCGCAATTAACAGGTTTAATCACAATCCCAAAAACATCAAGAATATAAAGAATAATAATATTACACTGGCTTTGCATCTGACCCCTAGCTGCCCTCCGTTTATTACACACGTGGCACTAAACTGCAGCCCTCGGAAAGGCAATAGCGGGCGATAGACCTGTCCGTCAAGCCATTATCATTCTTTTTAATAGGTTTTGGCAAGACGTAGCGTAACGTGTTTACAGTCTTAGAAAAAGAACAGATAGGCTTCGCCGATTGTAACAAATATTAAGGAATACGACTAGAGTCGTATTCCCGTCCCTGCTTTCCAAACTCCGTCACATCGTCCGTTAAGATTACAACTGGCAGGGTCGTTGCCGCTATGCGAAAGGTGAAACGACAGCCATATAAAAGTTACAACCCTCACTAACGCTGTCAATTGTCTTTTATTCAAGCGGAACTGTTTCGTAATCAAATTTAAATTAGAGGACGTGTGAATGTCCTTCCTTTTCTTTCTCCTACAGCCATTCCCTCAGGCCAAAGGTCGACTGATCCATCTTGCTCATTACTGTCATGCCAGTACAAGCTGATAGCCGAAGAACCATTCGATCTTTCAGCAAAGAGACATTTCTCTCGCCTCAGCTTTCTTAGACGGCACCCAAGCAGTAGCTTTTCTTAAACATGACGAAACGTTTCCCCGGTTCGCCGTTCTATCTTGGCCTCTATTTGCGATGCAATGCTATACAGTACGAACACACCAATATTTGGAATGGAGTGCGCGGTGTAGTACCATTCATCACAGTCGTATAACAATGGCCACCAAGGACAAAAGGGATGGATAGGATGACCCAGTTGACAACCAGTACCTTAGATTTCCTTGGCTTTGCAGTCTTTTCTATCTCTAAGCAACCTCCACGTAAACCCAGCACTTAATGAGTGAATGGCGCCATCATTTCTACTGTTGAAGCTTCAAATACAGGGAAAAACTCGTATCATCGCTTATGGATAAGCCAAGGCTCGATGGCATATTTTTTTTATTGAAAAATTACATACTTGTCTCCGCTTTTATCTACGACGACCAGAGATGGATATAAATTAAGATGGGGAAAAGTCCCCAAACTGGTCCATTCTCATATCTTGTTCCGATTCGGGCGGCAGGAATTCGAGAGATTATGCATGCATAATACATGAAGACGTTTTTTTCCCTTTAAAGAAGCCTCCCGGTCTGCTGTCCATGGAACTTTGCCCAAGTCAAAGGCAATGCAGGGCGCAGGATTTACACTTATGATGCTTTTGAAAGCTGCTCGATGATTCTCTCCATTCTACAGCAACGAGGATACGAGGAACCTATACGAGGAACCCGGAGAAGTTCAGGAAAAGCCAAAGCAGATGACCTCAGGTCAAAATGGTAGCGAAAATCGATAGGTTATGACGGCAACCACCGCCTTCCTTGTTTGGAACACTCCATTGAACTCGACATCGCCCAGGCTCCCAGCAGCGTAGAAGTGGGCCGCTCCGTTTTGTTTCTGGCATCGTTGCATGTAAGACGAACTAGCAGTGAATGTGAGGAATCCAAACAACACATACTTTCAACTCTTCCACGGGATTCCTGTCATCGTAGGAACCCACCACCGTTTCCGTAATAGCTCCTGGACGTGACAAATCTCTGGCGTCCTTGTCTGCTATGCGTTTGACGAAAAATGACATCAAGGCAATGTGTCTACCAGGGTACCGTTTTCCTCGAAACGACACTCCACCGGAAAGTCGTTAAACAACCTCGCGCAAGCCGCACATTCTCCCCAAATTTCTGACACTCAATCACAACAGGGATTTCTGCCAAAAATATCTGAATAGTCTACCATACACTGCTACTGCTACGCCAGAAAGGCTTCATGCTGAGGTCCTCAACTCCCGTAACGACCCTCGAACTCCGCGGGGATATAAGCCAGTAGGCTTACGTTAGCTCCCTACATAGTATAACCATCAAGCTTGAAATTTTAGAGCAACTGAAACTCGCATTCCAGTAACTAATGTGTCATCATTATTTTACGTTCTGCAGTGCAGCATTACGGTTCAAAAGACTTCCTTCATCGTTTCTCAGGGTAGACTTGATGAGCTTGCCTTTTCCTAAGAAAATCATTCTATAAACTGAAATTCCTACGCAAGTCACTAGCATGTTTAATGAAGTCGTGAATGTGGGCATACCCTCCGGAGGTTATTGTACGCAGTACGTGATCACGATCTGCAGTTTAGGGCCCGCAATTCTTGATGTTCATGGGTTGCTACATGCAAATCAGCTCTGGAGCATCATAAAAACAGGATAAAAGCGAGCTCATTAGGCATAATATTAGCTTAAAAAATTCGGGCTGGGAGTTGGCTTTGATACGAACTGGAATATCCCTTTATCAAGCCAAGAGGACACCGTTGTTCGTGAGGTTTAACAGGGGCGTAAATACGGGCAGAACCACGCTCTTCGCCAGACCGGTGGTTTGCATGGCTTGGGATACGGAAGGAGTTACCCTAGACAATAAGTTGCAGAAAGTCGTACTATGATCGTATACGTAGTGGTCGTAACGACATGCAGCCATTACACACTGTAACCCCCACCGAGCGCGCACTTGATAGCATAAAGCTGTAAGAATCGGGGGCAATTGCCTGATCACTATTGATTTCGTCATTCTGCGTTACGGACCAACTCTTTTCCTTCTTGTTCTTGTCTTCGGGTACCAGAAGGGGAAAGGAAGACTCGTTCAAGGATGCTCTACGGTTCTCTTTCAAAACAGCGTTCGCTATTTGCTATTTCCTAAAAGCTATGGGATAAGGAACGGTGCTTGCGTGGTATGATCTTTCGACAGTAATATAACTAGCTTTACAGTGTTCCAGTCTTGGGTTTCGGGTATGGGGGACTTAAGCAGCCAGATGTGGTGACGTGGTGTGGGGGAGGAAAGTACAGGAAGAGGAGAAAAAGCTTAACCTTCCACAGCATGTTTTTATAGCTTCCAAACTTTTTACGAGTCTTCTTTCTAACGTAGTGTCAAAACTGCTTTTACTTTTGACCCCAGAAAATCCTCCCCTCCACACTTCTGCTGTGCTTCCTGGCGTCCTCGCATTCCTCACGGCGTACTTGGTGAATTCCGTCGTTCCGGAATTTCTGTTTCTTCCAGGATTAAGAAGCGTTTTAATGCCACATATACTATAATAGCTTGCCTGTTACTTCCTTTGCACCTCGGAGGATTGTCGAAGTCTGGGCACCGTAGCCCGGGGTTCAAAGATCGTCAGGAACACAAAGTATACCAGTTTACGAGCCCGTTTCCTCTAGCCAGAAATGGCAAAAGCTGTAGCCAAATCAAGAGAGGCCTCCCTGACGTTTTCATAGCTGCTTTTATGCTCAGGGCTTTGCGAAGAGTTGTCAGAAACGTTGGTTTTTGACGTCAGCCCATACAAGGTTCTCTTCCGAATTCATTTTCAAGTTAACGCAACAATAAGTTTGTCCGACCCGAATTTTGCGCTATTTAAAGTTAGACACGAAATACACCCGGTGGTAACGACTCTGGGAATAGTTGACCCTAACGCTTTAAGGCTCCCGTATACCGTAGCTCGGTATAGACGGTTAGCATGGGAATATCGAAACTTTTCGTTAAAACCAACATATTTCATATAATAATTCTTTGATAGCGAGCCCAAGCATACAACCAATCCAACTTTTTTTTACAATTAATAATAGAGTAGCACTTACTTTCTTACGCAAGGCTTTCGCAAAAACAATAACAAACATCAGCGCCATCTGGGGACTGTTTCGTGTCAATAAGCTACGGTGTATGGGAGCCTTAAAACGTCTAAAAGAAGCAAACGCACCTTATACGGCTTGCTGGTTGTTCAACTTCCTGTGTTACGCTCCGTGCAATTTAATTTCAGGCAGCTGAGCATAAATATGAGGCTGCGGCCAAAACGACGGACGCGGAGGCAACGATCCCGTAGGAAATATATCATAACGCTTCCAACATAACCCAGTCACCCCCACCATAAAAGCCATCCCCATTCAGGACAAGTTCCTGTCCGAAGCGTGGGATAAATGTCCATTGCCCGTAACTATTATTACCATCCACTTTTATGAGATGGTCATCTGGACTGGTCTTTCTGGTCGGAAGGAATGGGTAAGCAGGCATCGCGGGATACCCGGCTATCTTTGGCTGTCTGCTAATGTGCATATGAAGTAGGTCAGGATTCCGCGGTCTTGGCTGGCTAAAGACTACGCTACGAGTACGTGTCAGCCATTCAGGCCAGGAAGAATGGGGAATTCCAATATGGAGAGGGTCATGTAGAAGATTTTTTGCACTCGCCAGACTTCCTACTTCCGTGATCACAGCCGGGTTTGCACGTCTGGGAAGAAGTGCCGGCTAAGTTTTCCAAATAAGCACTGCGAAGCTAGACTTTATCTTGGCGAACAAAAGCTGAGCAAATGTTTGCGAGGCCGACGCGGGGCACTCAAACTCGCAGGCTGGGAGTACGCTCGGTTCGCACAGAGGGTGACAGAGAGACCAACCGAGAAACGCCATGCTTTGCCGGTCCCAATTATATAACGTTGGCTGTATTGTTTTTTTTGCACGGCTATAACGAGGGCCCTTCAGAATAACAGCGCAGAGTTTTTCCTAGTTTGCCGGAAACGGAGTCGAGTCGATGGCACCTTTAACCCATTCTCTGTGTTTTTTCTTTTCGTTTGTTTTTCCAGAGACATGAGCCACAATGACATTAGCCACTTGGAGGAGATGGCCTTTGCGGAGCTGCGGTCAATCGAAGAACTGTAAGTCCATTTGTCTTGGCTTGAAACCCAATCATTTGTTCTCAACTTCCTATCGCCTGTCCGACTCATGAATTACTCATACTCATACATCATACAAGTCGCTACACTTGAAACGCTATGTACTGACCTTTTAAACCAACCAAACAACTTTTCTTTTAAGGTACTTTTAAGACCACGATGTACTGCAAATAATATTTTTTTCAAAAGATGGCGCCATCTTTTGACCAAAAGATTATCAGCTACTTGCAATATTCTGTGTCCTTAATAAGCGCAGTGCACTTTCACAACCATAACACAGTTATCTGTCGTTTTCATTCATATTAAAAATTCATGGAGCGACAATTTTATCTCCTGTTTTTCCCTACATTTCCATGCTATAGCAAAAATAATAACCCATGATTGCAGCTTCTTCTGTCTCTGGGTTTGACTGTTTCATTTTAATCCCCTTAGGAATTTATCCGGAAATCGTTTGACTTCTATACGGCCGAAAGTATTGGATCTTCCTCGGTTGAAAACGCTGTAAGTACCTCATTCTTATCCCTATCATCGCTAGGAAAGGCCCTATATGTTAAGATAAAGAAAAGCAATTCTTGTACTCCGTTTACCTCAGGCTCTTTCTCTTCACCCAAACATAAAATAGTACTGTATGCGTATAACTCTAGGGATTGCCGACTGCCGTCCATATCTTTTCCCTCCCAAATTACGGATTCCGTTTGTCTTTTCCTTGAGCCCAGAGAAACTGTCTAGCCAGTATCATCATTTCAATTTGCCCCTTGCAATAAAGACAAGGCTATATTTGTCAGACCAAGAAGGCAACTGGGAGAGTAACTCTTTTTATTTGTCTGGGAACGCCGAACGTATAAAACTATATAGTTGCGGCGCTAAAATGTTCGATTTTATATCCTCCCAGGCCGACAGAACAATTCCCAGTTGCTAGTATTAAGGAGGGAGCGTTTTGGCGGGATCGCCATCCGTTAACTTGAAACACTTCCGAATCCTGCATCAACAACAAAAGAGTCGACGCACACTAGTTTAGTCATTTTGGGGGTTTTAAAGGCTATACCAGTACAATTGCTTAAAGTGCCTGTACCTTAACATTCGGCGGAAAACGGTATTGAAGTTCCGCGCTGTTCTTTGTGGGGACGGTTAAAAAACGTGGTACGGTTGACAACCTCCTGTTTCGTCCGATGCCGCTAGAGCTGCAGTAAGTCCCGGTGCAACATTGTTAAAGGAGCCGAGAATGGAGTTAAGTGTAGGGTACTTAGTGAGCTTGAAGACATTACCACTCAGGTCAACTTGTCTTTTATAACCATGTCGGCAACTTAGCCCGCCTATTTCGACACGGAGACCGTCGTCAAGTCCGGGGCTAATTATAGCCTTACATCCCCGTGCGGTACGAGATGCAATTAAAGCAGTACGTCGCTTTGAAGCTCCTCGCAATTCGACGTGGTGCCCATGATTACAAGAAAAGCTTCCCACAATAACTTTTCAGCTCCGTTGCTCGCCGCTTAAAATGCTTCTTTTGGTGCATAATTTACGGAACCTCAAGTGGCGCTCCAAACCTAGTTACGAAAATTGGGAAGCAATCAGGCCCGTACCCAGGGGGAGGGGGGGTCGGGCGGTTAACCCCCCCTCCCCTGAAATGTTTTTTCTCCATAACGATATCATATACTA
>RJJA01000077.1:86322-105711 GCA_003724045.1 Lepidurus arcticus | reverse complement strand
CCCCCCCCGAACCAAAATCCTGGGTACGGGCCTGGAAGCAATGCTATTATCATAAGCACCAGAAGGGATCGCCTTTGAAAAGAAACGCTTTAGGCTTCTGGTGAATTTCATGTAAAGAGGACAAAAAATTAGTGACAACATGTTCTGTCACTTAGGGCATATGAACAGAAGCGTCATCAGGACCATGTTTACTGTACTTAATACGTCGGTTATAAGCCCCAATCTATTGCACATTGGGAGGCGAAATTATTTTGTTTGTAGATCACAATTTTATACATGGTGAAATTTAATCAAAAATAAAAGTTTGGTCTTTCTAGGCGATTGGATTTTAATGAACTCTCGCAGCTGGAGGTTGACAGCTTTACTGGTTCGCCGTGGTTAAGACATTTGCGGTTGGATCACAATTTGCTTGGTACCATTCCTGTCACCACTTTGACATCACATCCGCGTCTCGAAACATTGTAAATGAACGCTATTACTTCTTTTAAAACGCTCGATCTTGATCATAACATTGTTTTTGCATAGAAACTTGAGCGCCAATCGAATTCGCCAAATCGCATCCAAAGCATTCCAAGTATTGTCCTCCCTCGTAACTCTGTAAGTCGACATCTGTTGTCAAGTTCGCAGGTTTCAATCTTGGAAAAGTGTCAATAACGCTCATCCTCTTTTCTTTCGCAGAGTCTTAGATCGTAATGAAATTGAGCTGATTGAAGACAATGCTTTTCAGGGTCTGCGAGCTCTTCGTCTGCTGTAAGTAACATAACAAAGAAAAGTAATCTTCCGTGGCTTAGCGTAATGCACGCAGAAAAATAATTCGGGCTCTTCCACTTCTGGCTTTCCAACAATTTTTTCTTTAGCTCCTTATAAGATGCTTTCATCACGAGCAAAAAGTTAGTTACGGAATCAATTGCTTCGCAAAACGGTTGCAATAAGTTTAAGACCAGCAAAACGAGCAATTCCAATTTACAGATATAATCCTATAATAAGTTAATGGGACGCAGACACAAGGACGACTCGACAAGTGCACTAGGGTGTACCCGACTTAAGCACTATAGACCCCGACTTAAGGACTACGAACCCCAACCTAACCTAACCTAGTTCTAACCTAGCCCTTAAGTCGGGGTTTGTCGTCCTTGTGTCGCATTGCCAAATGAATGCAGATTAAACACTGACTGCACGCAGGTAAAAAAAATCATAGCTTTTAACCGCTATAAAGAGAAATGCCAGAAATCAAGACTTCAATTACAGTTATGCTGGGAATTTGACGAAGGAAATTCAAAAGTTTAAAGTTTTCTTTCCTTCTTCTGATGTATTATGCAGTGAATTACGACACAACCAGCTCGGCCACATCCCCATATTAAAGCACGTGCCCCAGCTCCAAGAATTGTAAGTAGCACATTCGTTTTCTTTTTGCCCATTTCTTCCCGCTCCAAAAACCGTGCAATTTCCTCTTTGAACGTCGTAAAGGCCAGGAGAGAAATATACTTATTTCCCCAAAGTTAAGACACAATAAATAACCTGTCAGCCAAATGATGAAATTAGTGTTTCCATTAAGAATTATGGAATGATATACAGCAAAATGCGGCTTTAAGAGCTTAGGCTAAAGTCAAGTGAGAGCGAACAATTCCAGGTTTTTAAGAAAATATTACAAGAGGCAGCTCACATTGTGCTAGTGCCCACTTTGAACAACTATGGCGTGTTCTCCCGCTTGGTCAGGTCAACCTTTTTTTTTCTCTCGGACATTAAAGGATTTGGTAAGACTAAAGCAAAAGTTTGGTTGTCCTACTTTCATGTAAAATAAGACTTGTAAAAAAAATCATGAGATGCGGGAGCTCGTAAATGTTTTCGTCCGCTACCACTCTCTCGCTCTCAAGAAGTTCCATTTGGCACTGCAATTGTCCCTGTGCCAACCAAAGTCTGTCTTTATCTGAAGGCATTCAATTTTTTTAGCATACAGCAGCTGTGGTTGTTGTTACCTCCGGTAACGTTGTTTTACGAGAAGCATGTTTTATGTCCTAGATACATGAATCACAATCAAATTCATCATCTGCCTTCCGACTTATTGCAAGAAGCGCCCAATCTCACCTTCATCGATCTTCGCAACAACCCATTACACAGCATTGACCATCACGCTTTCGCTCATTTACCACGACTAGTGAAACTGTAAGCCATATTGAATTGTTTTTATGGACCGGAAACTAATATAGGAACTCAAAAAATAGAATCTTGTCTGACGTAAAAAGCCTGACAGTATTTCCACATCTCAACGGCACTTCATCCTTGGAGCTCATCCGGATCGATCGCTCTCAATTACATCACATCTCAGCAGACCTTTGCCGTTTCGTTCCCAAACTCCGAAGTCTGTAAGTGGTCCTCTTTCCCACTGACATCTTTCATGTCGGCGGCATTACAGATTCGATACTAATGAATTTCTTGGCAGGGAATTGCGTTCAAATAAATTAACAGCCTTACCGGACCTGAATGAATGTCCAGAATTACGTTTACTGTAAGTAGAATCCCAACTCCTTAAACCCATTACAGCACCCACAGGAGTACAATACTTTCTATAAATCTACAATATATATATATACACTAATTTTTATAAATCTTTATAACTTTTTATAAATATTTGTAATTTTATAAATCTTGTAATTACATCCTAGTCTTACTATTTTGTACTTAAAAAATCTTATAGTCTTTTATATTTTATGCATTTTTCTAGTTTTTAGAAATATTAATTTTTTAGTTTTTTAACTTCACTTTCTTGCAAATTATCCTAGAGATCTAAGCCACAACCGCATCGTCAGCATTCCAGACAACTCTTTCCAGCGACTTCACCTGCTTCATGATTTACTCCTCGGACACAACCACATCGACAGCATCTCCATGACAGCGCTCTCTGGCTTACACAAGCTTAAAACCATGTAAGTTTGGGACTTAATTGTGATAGTAAAAAGGAAAATGGTAAAAATCGGTATTTATATAAGAACGAGAAACTTCTTGGGCAGTTTCAAGTCTACAGGATTGTTGTTTGAGTGGGAAGAGCTGCTTTAAAAGCAGATTGAAGGACTAGTGATGAACGAGATGTTCTAACCACAAGGCGCCGGCTTTCGAGTCATCTGTCACCTTCATTCGGAATCCGCCGTTCTTCATTTTTCATGCCAAAGTGTGCTCAGGCATCCGGGCCATGGTTCAGCCTAGTCTTTAAAGAGCTGTATAAAGCCACAAAAAAGTAACATCCATCAGAAGTCACATCCTCTTCCATAAAGAAAAAATATATGTATCAGAAGAGGGCGGAAAGAAGCTGATCTCGACCTTGTTTTGGCTATAAAAGACCCTCGGATCCATGCTTTCGTTTTCATATCTTTACATGCCACCTCCGCAGCAATATTGCTTAAAACCATTTTAACCTTTCCCGGATCCGAAGGCTGTAGAGCCTTCAAAAGTAGAGAAAGAAAAACCGAAAAAATAAGAAAAAAACGCACACTAAAAGTCCCGTTAGAGGCAAGCTAGATTGGTCCCGGAGTTTTAGAAATGAATACGCCTTATTGATGCTGTCTCTCTTTTGCTTTCGGTTTTTCCAGAGATTTGGTAAGCAACAACATTGAGTGGATCCATCCTGAAGCTTTTATGCCTTTGATCGAAATCCAAGACGTGTAAGTGGCTTTTTCTCCCGATTCCTTTCACACGTCACTGATGCATAAACTGCATTTCTTATTTCCTCTTCTTTTGTTTTCACTGTTTACGACTTAACGCAAATGATTTCTTTTGTCCCCCTTCCATGTCCTTCTTTGTAGGAATTTAGGTAACAACTTTTTCCCTGGTCTCCCTTCCGTGGGCTTGGAAAATGTGATCCATTTGAAGACCTTTAACAACCCCAACTTGCAAGATTTCCCTAGCCCAGGCTCCTTCCCCAAAGTTCAAACCTTAACTTTGTCTTACGCTTACCACTGTTGTCCATTTGTCCAAAGCGGGACGGGCGGCGACCTGGGAGTCCCATCTAACGGGGTTTACAACCCCAACCCGGCTTTGCAAGAATCCGTAATCTTCCCTTGGTCGCAGGACATAGATCTGACGGCCTGGGCCATGGGCGAAGGCTTTTGGACCCAAACAAGTAAATTGAAATCGTAAATTATCCCCATTTGCAACGAAAGTCGCTGAAGCTAATTGCGAATTAACTTGTCCCTTTACATTTCTGTATCTCTTTTCCGGAAAACTTTTTAAGAGTCGAGCAACGGAAGCCAAACAATCCAGGATATGAACAACATGACCAATTTCCTGACAGACTACGCAGGATTGCAAGGCAATCTCAGTCAAGAAGAATTAGAAGCCTTGCTAAGTGGAGCTGGGCCAGGCGTTTTTGTGTCGACTGGCATTCAAAAACATACCGTTCAATGTCTTCCTAAGCCAGGTATATATATACCCGCGTTAACGCATTCCAACACATAAAAAGACGAAGATTCAAACTTTTTAATGAACGACCATCAATACCAAATTAAACCATTTTTATTCCCAAGACGAAAAGCGAATTATTGGACTAATTGCATTAAATCCTCTTTGTGCAGGACCGTTCATGCCCTGCCAAGATTTGTTCGACTGGTGGGCCTTACGCTGCGGGGCGTGGCTGGTGTTCCTAATGGCCTTGCTGGGAAATGGCGCGGTGGTATTCGTGCTCGTATTTGCCCGTTCCAAGATAGATGTACCTAGGTTTTTGGTCTGCAACCTTGCCATGGCGGATTTTTTCATGGGCCTGTATTTAGGTACACAAGAACAGAATCGATTGGATCAGGGTATCATTTATGTCGTGTTAGTTCGAATCTCGACTTTCCCACTTTGCATTAGACGAAACAAACTTATTTATAGTCATGAATCAAAAAAGAAGTTATTTATTTATTTAGTTGTTTAGAATTCATGAAGTTATTTATAGTCATGCAGTTATTTATAGTCATGAAGGCATAAATCTTGAAGTATCTTTATTTTTAATATGCCGCGATTTGCTTGTGGTGGGAATTTTTGTGACGCTGGGAATAGTCTTGGCGAGAGTTACGAGTAACAATTTTGGCGTCTGTTATCGTTTACTCTGGCTTTATATAGGATTTCTGGCCGTAGTCGACGCGTCCACCTTGGGCGAATTCCGGATGTATGCTATTCCCTGGCAATTATCTACGGGCTGTCAAGTGGCCGGCTTTCTGGGTGTGCTGAGTTCGGAGCTTTCCGTTTACACTTTGGCCGTGATCACCATGGAGCGAAATTATGCCATTACTCACGCCATGCACCTCAACAAACGTTTGTCGTTGCGGCACGCCGCATACATCATGTCCATTGGCTGGGCTTTTGCCTTAGTTATGGCCGTACTACCTTTGGTGGGCGTTTCGGATTACCGCAAATTCGCAGTCTGTCTGCCCTTTGAAGTCGAGAAAAGCATCAGCCTCGGTTACGTCGTTTTCCTCATGGTCATCAACGGCGTGTCATTCTTGACGCTCATGGGCTGCTACTTGAAGATGTACTGCGCCATCCGAGGCTCTCAAGCGTGGAATTCCAACGATTCTCGTATTGCCAAACGTATGGCGCTACTCGTTTTTACGGATTTCTTATGTTGGGCACCCATTGCCTTTTTTTCCTTAACGGCAGCCTTCGGATTGCACCTCGTGTCTCTAGAGGAAGCTAAAGTGTTCACAGTTTTCATTTTGCCCCTCAACTCGTGCTGCAATCCGTTCCTCTACGCCATCTTAACCAAGCAATTCAAAAAAGACTGCGTTATGATCTGTAAAGCTATCGAAGAGTCACGCGTTACCCGGGGTATCGGCCGTTGCCGCCACAGCTCCAACTTCAGCAACCGGCAGACCCCAGTCAACACTAATAGTGTAGGCGACAGGAATTCCTCGCGCGACGGCAGTTCCTGTCAATGTAGTTCGAGACTTTTGGACAAGCCCAACAAGCGGACCAAGCGCTGGGCCATACCCACTTGGCACGATTTAGTGGCACGCTGGACCAGACGGGAACGCGAGGGTGATTTAGAAGCTTCGCATGACTGTGCTTATCAGGTGGGCGAAATGACACCCAAAAGACAGCCGCGCAAGCGACGCGCGGAATCGGTGTCGAGTGACAACTTTAGTTCCTCTCGCTCGGGGTCCGTCAAGGCCTTTAGCTGTGGGTTGCCTTTGCGTTTCACGAGTAGCGGCCGCAAAGGCGATAGCAACAAGAAGAGTACGCGTCAGCGGAATACGTGGATCGTCACCCGCAAACCTTCCTCCGACTCAAACTTGTCCAATTCCCGCAACGACTCGTCAACGTCCGCCCTCACTGCTTCCACCAGTGCGGGCAATTCAGCGTGGCGAACCTCCCGGTCATCCGTGTCAAGCGACGGTGGGTCTTCGGGCGTTAAACTGGTCGGTCGCCGTGACAGTCGAGACCTGCAGCGAGCACTGACGTCGGTCAGTAAGGCTCCCAAGAACGGGATGCTCGACCTGGACTCGAGCGAAGTACCCACGCGATTTGGCAGTTTTCGTGACAAAACTCCTCGTCATGTAGCCGCCCGACTTCACCCTACCTCCCCCTTAGCCGCTGGCATCATTCGACAGCAGTCCTGTGCGGGGACATCGGGCAACGTCCAACGCACCGTCGTACCCGCCGCGACCTCGATTGTCATGAATGCTAACAACGCGTTACCCGCAGTAACGGTCGATCTTGTCGGACCCGCCAGCCGTCCCAAACCGCGCTTAACGAGGCAACGAGCGATACACCAAGACGAATACTCCCAGCCATCGACCTCCACGGGCAAAACCGTGTCGTTTGATCCGTTATCGCGTCCGGATTTGCACGACCACGGTGCCCATGGCTGTCCCATTCACCGCCAAGTCAAAAAGTTGCAGGGAGTTTTCGAAAGCTCTTTCGATGAATACGACAAGCCTTACTCAGACAACAGCGACGACGACGGACACGTGTTGGAGCCAAACAAAAGAATAAAGCCCAAGGCCCACGTTTCGAGCAATCCAAACAGGCTAGGATTGACAGGCTTCATTCCACGGAAACTTAGTACGATCTCTTCCCGCAGTGTCAGCATGAACCCTGACGGCGGAACCGAACCCGAAGACGGTCTCGGTCTACCCGCACTCCACGATCAGCTGGCAACGTTAATCGCCGCTGCAACCCCTGCCCTTACGCTTTTCCCTAATTTGCTACCACCAGATCAGATTTGCTACCGCCAGAGTGCTGGTACCGTCACTAAAATGAGGAAATACCGATCGGAAAATTCCTTGCAGCCTTCCGGTTCTACAAGTCCTGTAGCTTCCAGCGAGTTGGGGAAAACCAGCCCGGAACCGAATCCCATGTCAAGGAATCGGATCGTGTCCAAGAGTGACAATACTTTAGCCCTAGCGGAGGAATCTGGCAGAACAACGGGTAGCTCGACCAAACCTCAACTGGAGCCGCTACCTTTAGCCATTTCTTCTTCAACTCCTTATCTTGACAAAGGAAATGTCATGTTTTTAACATCACCGTGATTTTGAAATCAATTAATGCTCCAAATTTGCATGCCGTGCCGGTTGAAATATTTCCCAGTGCCAATATTTTTTGAACATATATGAATACGCCTGATGAATACGGGCTAGTTAGATAGCTGGACATACTGAGAACGCAATACAGCAGACCAGACCTTTCCAAGCGGGTACACCTGTAACATAATATTTAAGATCGGACGTCAGATGAATAAAAGGATAATTCCGAACCTCCGAAACAATCATTAAGCAACGGTCTGTGTTCTTCCAATGCCACAAGAGCTTGCGGGGTTTGAAACGGGGCAAGACAAATCGGAATACACACGATATGTGAGAAACCATATAGAACGGGAACAGAAACAGGAATCGAGCGTAGCAACGGATACAGAGAAATGAAACGTCCACGACTTTAACCCCTTCACTACTTTTTACAAAAGAATTAGTGGCGTTTACATTTTTTACAGGCCTACGAAACCAAAACATAGAAACTTTCTCTACACTGTTTAATGGTGTCCGTTTCCACAAGGATTAGCTTCAAACTGAATTTTATCTAAAAACAAACGCATTTTTTCACAACGTTAACCTACAAGAATTGGTTCAAGAATGCTAACTTGGAGGTATCTTTTGAGCAACATGGACGTCTTTTTGATTCACGTGACATCAGTTGTTTTCTTAACAGTGAATAATAATCCAATTTGCTTGACTTGTTTCTTTGCTTCATGCTATTGGAGGATATAGGGAAGGAATGGGGGAGATGTTGATTAATATGCAACACGGGATTGGATTGAACACAACGGAAACGGTAGGTACCAAAAAAATCTGTTTTCAGATTCGGAGTTTTGGGAAACTAAATGTAAACTGAATAATCTTAAGCGAGAATAAGCTCTTACGGCCAGTGAAACTCCATGACAGGAGTATTAGTTCTGAAGTTACACGAAACAAATTCGGCTGGCACACATGGGAGAAACATCACGTGTTCTTACAATACGTATATCGTCTATGGCACCATAGTTACCTGTTAACATAAGAATTCAACAGCGGTAAACTCGATAAACTTTTATCCAAAGTAGGTTTCATTGTTTGTAACTATACTGTACCCTGTTCTTTCATTTATAGAGCTTTTGCTAAATTGCGCTTCTCGCGGCAAGAGTGGACGAAATCCGCCATTTTGTGTACATTTAAGTTAAGGTAAACAAACAACAACAAACTGCTTTCCGTGCATATTGGTTTTGCTTACAGCTTTTACAAGTAGCTCAGGTAAACAAACAAAAAGACACAATAAGACACAAAGCAAAACCAATATTCACGGAAAACAGTTTGCTGTTGTTTGTTTACCTTAACTTAAAGGTACTCAAAATGGCAGATTTCGCCAACTCTTGCCGCGAGAGGCGTAATTCTTCTCTAAAGAAAAAGCTCTATTCTTAAGGAAAGCGGAAGAAAATATTACCCATGAAAAGGCCCAGTCGCGTGCCTCATTGTTTTTGAGTAGCGGTCGCCTAGTGAATGTTCAGCTGAATTATTGCACGCAGCAAAAACTACCGTATTCCACAAATGAATCTGGGACAATAAAGATGACACTGGAATGGAACGAATTCCGGGTGAATAGCCGAATATTTGTCTTTCTCGTTGCTACCGACAATTACTCAGGCAACGGAAGATCAATTTAACGCTATAACTCATGGAAAATCTACGGGATTTTCGAAGCGTAATGGTAACGATGAACGTTTTCGTTTTGTTTTCTTTACCATTAGTTAGGCGTTAAAAACTAACCAAATAATAACACCAACTCTATGACTTGTCAAAGCACACTCGTCTGACTGACTTGTAAGTTCAACACAACTCTTTACTTTCTTCTACGAACTGCACCGGTGCAAAATCTATCAATCCCACAAAAACAGTATTGGTAACATGACACTATATACTTGGTAGTATACTTAGGGGTTGCGGCTGGTTTATATTAACCGTTCCGTGGCCAGTCCTACGAAAAATCACATACTTGGTCGTTTTCTTGAAAAACAAGACGTCGTATAGTAACAGGCGCATATAACTTTTGGGAGCAGGTCACAATTGAGCACAAGCGATATATGTACATCCACCTGATCATCGGTTAGGCATTGTCCAATCTTCCAGTTCCATTCATCAACGTTTCTATAAAGAAAATTTTAAATTTAAGTTACTCTTAACATACAAAAACACAGGTAACTAAATTGACAACTCGTACTCGTACTACGTAGGGGACGCCCTTCAGGCCAGTGTGTACTGCAAGTAGTTGATAATTTGTCAAAAGATGGCACTAATGTTAATAAAATTTTAATAACTTATTGAATTTATGAAAATTTTAAATACATCATATATCTAAGCCTTTGGACGCAGCCTACGAAGACATTTTTATTGAGATATTTAAAAATAAGAATTTTCCAATTATATCGTTAAATTTCCTTTAAAATTTTGTTTCAAGTTGCAGCATTCTCATGACATCAGTGCCATCTTTTGACAAAAAATAATCACCTGAATAATCTTCCTTCAGCAACTGAAGGAAGTACGAACAGCTGATCCATTCACTGGACCGTGCAGAAAATTACTTGTAAATTGCACAACCAAAATCTTCCCCAAAAAAGCGTTTTCGTTCCTTTCTTCTAGCTTAATGATGGTCAAAAAGCGCGCTCGCTATACTGACAGCAAATAATTTAGATTGCGTCGAGATGTTCCATTTCTTACCCGTTTTTGAATTGCTCTGATAAACACATGTCTGACGTTGGGAAAAGAGTGTGTGCAGAAAGACGTCTTCGCCGCTGGAACTTTTCGTTGGTGGCGACGGTAACCAACTGTCGTCATTTTCGCAATGATCTTGCAACGACCGTATGTCCACACACGGTAAGTATTTTTTCCGCTTGGCAAATCCATAGATTGGTCCCGGTCTTGAATCGCTTACTAAGCTGTCATAATCTAAAATGGATCGCAATTTCTTCGAATCGGACTCGGGATCCCCCGACCTGATCACCAGGGCACCAAGGACATTCGCATGGGATGAGGAAGAGTTGGCTGATCGAGTCAAGGGTACATCTCCGGCTACCGACGTCATTGTGCTGAGTTCACTGTTTACATGTTCTTCTTTTTTCGCTTCTGTACAGGCACTCGTACATCGCATACAGTCCGCACATTCGGAGCAAAAGCTGTCATTACTGTCGGATGAATGGCTGTCCCTGGAAACCTTGATATCTGGTTCGGATGGCTGCTGATTGAAAGCGTACGATGAAGGGTAGCCTGCTGTTGCTGAGTTGCTCATTTGGCTCGATTGTAAGACGCAGTAGGCATCACTGGTGCAAGTATTACCCCCCGTCATAGAAGCCCTGTGTACATAAGTGGAGACTACGTTTGTCTCGGGCAATGCGACAGGCGTAAGTAGTGGCCGGGGCACAGCTGATACCGAATCAAATGCTGGTGGGTTGTTGCCATTTTGGGATTCCGAAACGGTGTACCCATGGCTTTTCGAAGAAGAACAAGACGGCTGATGGTGCTGCGCAGGGGATAGCATGGGAAGAGGCGAAGAATGGTTCATTTCGTTCTATAAAAGGTTACACGAGTCTCAAAAGAAAGGTTCTCCAAACAAGCAAGTTTAAAATGTTAAGGAATCGGCAAGTATGCTTACGCCAAGAGGGTTAACATCCGGTACGCTTAGGTTCAGGCTTAAAATCATCTCTTTGATCTGTAGCACTTCTTTTGCGCCTTGCTCCTCACTGGAATACACAAAAAACTTGAGTCAAGTTCTCAAACCAAGTTTCTTAAGATGAAAAAGCTGCCCCAAAGGCTCTTCTGTTTCTTCTTAATTTTTTGGGGTAAAATAAGTCAAATATGAAGTAAAATTTAAAACGAAAGTAAACTTAATTTGTAAGTAAAATATGAAATATTACTCGATTTGACTGTTGACGCAGACAAAGCTAATAACTTGCTGGGTGACTTGATCTATTTCCACAAAACCCCGAGATCTCAAATAGATAAGCTTTCCAGTTCGCGTAACGAGTCGGTAGGTCACAAATCCTTCCTTTTCTGGATTGGTCAACACTTCAAAAGTAAGTTTATTACGACCTGAAACTTGAAAACGCTCGGGCACGTATTTAAAATTTACTTATTCGTTGGGTAACCACACTGAAAGGGAGTTCTTCTGCGAAAATATAGGATAAAGCTTGTTTTCCGACCACTTCTTCGGGAAAATACCCTGCCACGATGGAAATCCTGTAGAAGCATGAAATTATAACATAAGGGTAAGTTTCTTCTCATTCGTGGCAAAAATTAAACCTGTGGTCGGTCTGAGTTATTGTTCCATCCAGGAGGTGTCTGGTAATATATTCATCTTGCATGGACTCCAAGATGGTTAGTGAAGCATTTGGTATTTTGTGTGGAATTAGCCGAGCCACAGCAACCAATAAAGTCTCTGTAGGTGTAAGCCGGCTATTTGATATTGAAGCACAAGCAAGTTTGGTATGGTCCGATTCATTACCTGCAAGTACAATTGTAATTGTGCATTTAAATGCACTATAAAGAGTTGTCATCTTTTACACAAATCTCGTTAAGGAAAGGGTGCATATAATAGAAGTTACTTTTATCCGATTTTATTAATATTATTTTTATTAATAATAATGTTTTTGACATTTTTACCGAGTAATGTATCAGTTGGATACACACTGCTGCTACCCAAGGACTCGGTATCAGCTGAGGGACTCGACATTGTCCTTCGTTTCGACGCAGGCGGTCGAAATTTTCCCGTTATATGAATCCGTTCGTAGTTTACGGGCTCGCCCCTTCCCATACTTCTTCCCGTCATACGAATTTCCATGCTACATCTCCCGCCACGTCCACCTCGCGCCCCAAACCCTATAACTCGCCACAGTGAGCTCAACGATCTTTGTTTAATCTTCGGTAAACTTGAATTTACCTTGACCGTACCCCGTAAGCTGCCTTTTTAATACGCTGTGGTCTTCTTGGTGAACAAAACAATAAATAGGAAGGCCCATCATGTCAACCTTTGAAAGACAAATAATACACAAAATTACTCGAAAGTTCCTTGACACTTTTGTTAAAGCAAGAAATAAAAAACATTGAAGCTTAATTGGGCTCGGCTCAGAATTAATGCAACTTTCTATAATTAGTAAGATATACCTTAAATAACTTAGCTTCCGGATTACTTTTAGTAAAAACTAGAACAATTTATTAGATATTAGAAAAGCGTTTTGTGTCCACCTTACATTATATGCATTGGAAAGTTATATTAATTGGATTGTATTAAGCAATTGTATATCACATTTGATACCCCCAAGTGCGTTTCACAAGAAAAACATTGAAATGGATTGAAAAGAAGCAAAGAAGGCTTTGCATAAAGTAACGAAAAGTACTACCTCATTTCGCTTCTTTACATTCGGCTTACATTCGAAGTCTTACCGTAATCCAAGCAGGTATTAAAAAAATCTCAAATCGGAAAACCTTACATATGTTACGACTGCAAAAAAACGAGACTATAATCCAAGTAGGTAAAAGGCAGCTATAAATGCTACTTTTTTCTCTTCTTTCAACGCATTCTTCTTAAGGAGAAACCCATTTGTACTATGAAATGCAACCTTCGTTTAGTGAAACATATACATTTTTATTTATATATACATCTATACATACTTTTTCTTTTTATATAAAAATTTATATTTAGAAATACGCTTACATTCCCAATAAGGTAGTCGAGGTATATCACAGTAACACAGAGCTATAACGGATTTGTCTTGGAGCATCCCAATAATCATTTCCCGTATAAGTTAGACCTAATGCACAAGGAAGGTACACGGGATGATGGACTTACGTACTTTTGCATTGACTAATTAGCGTAATGGGAACTCACGCGCGAGTAGATTTCGTAATGTGTTAGCTCAACAACAATCCCCTGAATCCCCTGCGACCCTAACCCAGACATATAGATTGAACAAGACAGGAGACATGTACACTAGACACACAAAGCTAAGAAGCGCAAATCTTCTTGTAGGCTGAATCCTGCATCTCACACAAAACAGTTTTTTCCACAAAATAAAACATTTAACGTCCTTCTACATTCTCAGCACGGTATTCTAGCGACTGGGATGCAGAAGAAGATCACAAATACGTTTTGGAATCGGCTTGCTACATTTAAATAAAATTGGCTTCAGACGAGAATGAGTTTGAGAATGCTCAAAATCCCCCCAAAAAACTAGCGTGAACTTCAACTAAACGGGCTACGATATAAAGAATAAAAGAAAATTCCAACGTTTACTAAAATGCTACATTTGTAAAGGCTGTCTGGCGAAGAAAAGGTAACAAAAGGGGCGAACAACATTTGAAAAAGGTCTGCGATGCATTATGCACCATGCCTGGTTCGCCTACCTAAAAAATAATACGATGAGAAAAGGTTAAGCTAGTAAGGAAAGGCAGGAAGAAAGCGAAGAAGACCGCTTGATATTGTCGGACAGAAATAACTTATATAAAACACACTCAGACACGCAAGGACTGGCCTATATTTATACACGGTTGGAATCCCTCCACACACTTTAATACACAAACAGTTTCGAAAATTTCCAGAGTTCCGCCCTCAGCCATTAGAAAAGAAATCAAATATTATCCCCTACATTTCTTAAAATAGTGGGCCATGGAAAAATTGACCAAAGTATTTTATCCTAAACCCCAAAAATATAATTAAGCCCTTACAAGTTAAAACAACCCAACTTGAAGAATGTCTACGAATGTTACTTTCGAAGAAAAAATATATGGGGGGAGTATTACATCAACCAATAAAATACGACGTGCAAGATTGAATTGCACATTCTCACGCTCTAGACGAAAAGCGCTATACAATACCTTCATGACTGGGAGCAACAAAACATATCATGCCACCTGGTCATAAAACTAAAAATAACCGCGAGACAAAGAGCTTGTTACGTAAGGCTACACACGCTGGCTAATCTATCGTATTTTATTGCGCGAAAGGCGAAACCGATCCATAAAACACATAATTACAAATACATATGGTGCGACAAAGAAGCTTACAACTTCCTTGGTGCCGCTATTACAATTAGTGTTACAAAGTCCACGTGTGGTTTTTATACGTTCGTCAAGCTCGACATGGTTACTGAGTGCGTAAGCGGTTATTTGTGTATCCTGGGCATACTGGATGACATATGGATGCGTAGACAAGTTAAAAGGGAGCATTTTGGCCAAACTTGGTGGCTTCCCTAACCTTATTTACTTTGGCAAATCTCTGAGCTCTTTCTCGCAGTTTTCTTGCCTTCTCTTATGCCGTCTGAAGAAAATCATATTTGCTAGAACTGGCTCGATATGATTTACGCCAAAGGTCAGGGAGTGCGTTTACACATTTGTTTACAGCATGCATTGGATTACAATATACCGCCAGCTATCCTTCCCAATGCACACTCTTTATTATCTAGCTTTTAACGGGTTTGGAACCAAAAAAAGGCACAAAACGGGCACCTTGTGACTAAATATACGCTAAAACAGACCCAATAAGGAATGCAGAGTATACTAGTGTTCTTTTACACAAAGCCGGCATTCGTTATAGCTAGTTTTACAAAGTCTAAAAGCACTTTGCTACAGAAACTAAAGGCTTGAAGTAGAAATATTAAAAAAGATGAATGCGGAATGCAGACAAACTCCTATGATTCGGATGTTTCCAGTTTAGTTTGCCAAGAACTTTCCCGCTTCATGTTATGCAAGTCTGTATCATGTTGGTAACGAACCCTTTGCTCGTACAACCACCGTAGTCAGACAAACATAAAAAAACGTAGTCAGCGAAACCTCTAATCTTAATAGCAGTCCGAAACGCGTTTCTTTTTAGAAAAGCAACTATGAAAGTTGGAGCCACAATCAGAACGACAGCTGTTGGTTTTATTCCTAACTCCATGCAAATTTTTCGACTAAGTCAAAATGCGCAAGAAAAGGCTTCTAATGACTTGCGAAACGTAGAAAAGCTTCTTAAAGGGGGAGTAAGGTTTCAAAATGAAAAAATATATGTTATAGAAGCGACCAAACTACATGTTATGGCTGAAGAACCTAGCGCCTTTACCTATCAGCGCATTCAAAAGTGGACCTTCTATTCATAGGGACGGCACTATTATCTTTATTTAGAATGCTTAAACAAGTCTCTATGTGCTTTGGTTAACTTACAAACTCAATCACAAAAAACTTGTTTTTTCTTCGCGCCATCGCCCGATCTCCGTCCGGCCGGGCCGAGACTTGCGCCGAGAGCCTTTGGACAAGTTTCGGCTCGGCTTCGCAGTCTAGAGTCCCTGGCAATGGGACCGCACGAGCCGGTTCCCACTATGCGGGTAACGTTCGCTGCATGGCGTTCAGCGGAGCCCGCAAGTCGCGGCGCGAAGAAAAAGTCATTTTTTTGTGATTGAGTTTGCAAGTTAACCAAAGCACCTAGAGACTTGTTTAAGCATTTAAATAAAGGTAATGGTGCCTCCCTATGAATAGAAGGTCCGATTTAGAATGCGCTAATAGGTACAGACGCTAGGTCTCCGCCAACTGTCCTCCCTTGTTATAAGGATAGGGAAATTTGAATTTTGGACCAAAGGGGCGGAGCTAAAACCGCTAAATAATTATTTACTCGGTTAATATGCATAATTGACATAGGGGGTTCTTCAGCCAGAACATGTAGTTTGGTCTCTTCTATAACACATACTTTTTCATTTTGAAACCTTACTCCCCGTTTAATACTAACTACAAGAGCGCTGGCTGCAATGTACGTGCCAAGAGACTAGTACACCAGTATCAAATGTGATAGCCCAAAATAGTGCTCAGCGTCCATGTTATATATATAAAAAAAAGTACTCGTTTCATGCGCAACTACAAGATTCATTCAATAAAAACGTGATTTCAGTATTGCGTGCTGCTGATTAAAAACAGGTCCCATACTGAAAAGAGCAGTGGAAAAGGAAGAAGGAAAGAAATAACGAAAAGAAGTTATATACTATATATATATATATAGTTCTCAAAAGACCAAATGCAAAAGTTATTGCTTCCTTGAAAAACGATTTCAATATCGTGTTTCCTGCAATGACAGCCAAGAGAAAGTGTTGATGGTCATGATAACTTTCTGATTTAACACTTCTGAGCTGTTCAGGGTTGGTTTTGAGTGTTCCCGAAAACACAAAACACAGCGAGAGCAAAGTAGAGAGACTTTTCAAAACGTGCGAAACTATCCAACTTCTTTGGCTTCCTAATGGGCTTTTAGAGCCTTCTGGGCTCAATACGACGGTGAGTTAACAAACTTATAGGTCATTTTACTCTTTTACTCCCGTCGACTTTATTGCGTGGGGTTATTTTGTTGCAGTTTGCACTATATAATCCTCCCACGCTCTCACGTGGCCAATTCTGGGGCTTTGGATGTTCTATACTGCATCATGTAAAGCGTAAAGCTTCCACAGAAACAAAAAAGGATGACTATATTCGTCGCAGAATTTGGCACAGGACACAAGCTAATTTATGCGGAAATTAAAAGCAGAGAGTATAATAAAGAACAGATCAGTCTTTTTTCTTCCATACCAACGAGTATTTCATACCTACCTCGTTTGTATTATTGCGGTGCATAAAATTTGCACATCAAAACCTGAAAGCCATTAGTCTGTTACCATATGAATCCAGTACTGGCAACAAAGGATGTTTGGTATTCCTAAAAGCGGCTTTTATCTTCAGTCAATAGGCTCGCGAGTAAAAACTCGGCCCATTTATCATTCATTCATAGCTGCAGGCCCGTACCCAGGGGGGTCGGGGGGTTACCCCCCCCCCCCCCGAAATGTTTTTTCTCCATAACGATATCACATACTACCCCCCCCCCCGAACCAAAATCCTGGGTACGGGCCTGCATAGCTGTAATCGAAAAAACATTACTATAGTACTGCAATATAATACGAGTATACTGGTATGACGAAAACCCAACGCCTAAGTAACATTAAAGTACATTATTTCAAGAATATAAGACTATTAACTAATCAATTATTATTTTCAGTTATTTTTTATAACTAACCGATTATTATTTCATTGGATTTACACTGCATTTGTTTTCGTCTAGGTTAACTGATAAACCGATACAAGGGTGGTCAACAATACTGCACAAGATATGGTACTATCTTACCTGAGCGTGTCCTAAAACCTTCTCTGCTCCTTCGGATACGTAAACAATTTTCCCCGATGTCGATATTACAAGAAGAAAGGCGCCCAGGCTCTAAAAACAAAAGAAAAAACAGGAAATAACTAAGAAATGTCCCCTTTTTATTCTCATAAACTTAGTATCCAACTCTGTAACATGTACATGTGAGGAAGAAAATAAATTATGTACACATATATCGAAAGATTTAATAGAGAAAATAAACTATGTATACAAAAACCAGAAGACAACATCAGCCCTTGCCTGAGAAACCAATCTAAATACACAACTTTATTAAAATGACAGCAGGAAGCCAAGGGAAAAAGTTAACTAAGTTGGGGATAATTTTTCCAAAAAATATATGAAATGTTTGCGCTGTTAAGATTATTATACAATAATTATAATACAATATAATACAATTATAATACAATAATCGGTACAATCGAAACACAAAATAGTTCTCCAAGGCGTTGAGGCTCCCGCATGCCTTAGCTTATTGATGCGAGACAATCACAGATGGCTCTGATGTTTGTTATTGTTTTTGCCCAACAGGTTCTCCGGTTTGAAAACCCGCTGCAAATAAAAATGACACTGCCTATGTCATATTGTTGCAAAACGTTCTCCGGAAAAATAATCGAGTAGAAAATTGGTAGTTGGAATGGAAATGAAATTCCGTATCGATCGAAGGCAACACGGTTTCTACCTCGTCTATTCTTGCAAGGTCGTACTGTGCGTAAAGTACAGGTATTCACGCAAACCGGGCAGGATATACGGGGTAACCTTTCACTCATAGGAACTAATCGTCAAGTGCTGCATAATGAAGTAAGGCGGTGACAAAGAATAGAAAGATGAAAGCAAGACATGGGTAGAGAAGGAAGGAAAGGGTCTGTAACGTGAACTCAGGGGGTTCGAAACTCATGGGCCCGAAACTTCGAAGCCGACCCGAAACTTGCCCAAACGCTCTCTGGCGCGTGTCTCGGTCCGGCAGGACGGCGATCGCGCGAAGAAAACGTCGTTTTTTGTGATTGCGCTTGCAAATTAACCAAAGCACCTACAGACTTGTTTTAGCATTCAAAAGAAAGGCCATGGTACGGTCCCTATGAGATCTGGGATCGATTTTGAATGCACTCATAGGCAAAGTCGTTAGGCCTCCGGCCAGCTGTCCCCATTGTTATAAGGATGGGAAAATTTGAAAAGTGGGGGAAAGGGGCGGAGCTTAAACCGCTAAATAATTAATTACTCGGTTAATATGCATAATTGACATAGGGGTTCTTCAGCCAGAACATGTAGTTTGGTCTCTTCTATAACGTATATTTTTTCCTTTTGAAACCTTACTCCCCATTTAAGCAGTTGAGCAATATGCGGTCGCAGTACGCAGGATTTTGTTAAATCTTCGAATAAAGCTTTCTCGGCAGTTGAAACATAGTCTCGGCAGTCTTCTGTCTGCGTTTCCACTTCTTTCTACATTGTAACAAAATAAAAATGTAGTTTGTTTCTACACTATGGGCTTCGGCTCTGGCTTTGAACTAACGCGCTGCAAGTTTAACTTGCAATTTGTGGTCTATTGTCAATGAAACAGGCATGGTTTGGATGATGAACCGCGATTGACCCAAAGGAAATACAATTTGCAGATTCCTGGGTTACTGTTTAGCATGTGAGGAGTAAAGTGAACAAGGGCCGAAGGGAAGGTTACTGGGTTGCAAAACTACAAAATATGGT
>RJJA01000077.1:40479-86272 GCA_003724045.1 Lepidurus arcticus | reverse complement strand
AAAGTGAACAAGGGCCGAAGGGAAGGTTACTGGGTTGCAAAACTACAAAATATGGTTACAAAACTAGAAAGTACGGTAACAAAGCTACAAAGTACGGCTACATGGCTAAAACTAAAGTTACAACGGTTATTGTAGTGGTACAAAGCTACAATCTATGTAATTGGTAAGCTATTCAGTCACAAATGAAGTTACACGTGTTACAAAGAGATACAATTGTAACCGACTTTGCAGGGTGTACGAGGTTACAGTCAAGTTTCGAACCCCTTGCAGAAACTACATCGCGCTGTCTAGCATACCGATGGCAAAAATTCGGTTCGAGCTCTGACGCAACCTTTCCTTTGTAATTTTTTTGCTTCTCGTCAGTTTCCACTCTTCCTTGGCCTGCAAATCAGACCCTATTTCGAGAAGTCCTCGAAACGCACATATAATACGACAGCCGAGCTTTGCTGATGCCGCTAAAAAGAAAAAATTTAATGAAACGTCATGTCACGAAAGGAAGTATAGGAAGGATCGGGCGGAAGGACTCTCAATCCTTTTTTTATATATACTTTTTTCCCTCTAAGAAGTCATTGAAAATGAATCACATGGATAAAGATCATTGCCATCGCCGCACTCTTATCTCTTTGCCTGGCTGCACTACATTACCGCATTGTATTACGTTGAAAATTAATCCACTCCATGATTACAGGTCTTCGCATGCTTGTCTAGACTTGACAAGACAGAAAAGGGAAGTTCTATCCACAACCTCCACACTTAAAACGACATTGTTTTGAGGATAACCAGTTTTTGTTTACTTATTCTTTACGATACCGGAAAATAAGAATCTCACCTCGAGAAGCGTGTGTCCTACATCCGACCGCTTTTGCGAAAGTGGTGGCCGTGAATCAAATTCGGCATCAACCTCCAAATCTGGAAAGGAAAAAGCCATTACCCACATAGTAACAGAAAAACAGAGATAAAACCGTGAATAAATATGAAGAGTTCTATATTAATGAAGCTTAACCTTCAATTCCTATTTTAAACATCCTTTCTAAATTCTACCCCTGAATCTTCGTTATATGATCCGCTAGGTTCTAATTCCGAACGCAAGTAAACGACTTATAAATACTCACAGCAAATCGGAGGGCCCACCAAGCCTTGACAAAAAAAAAATAAACTTCGTCTCCCAATCACCCAAGACTTGTCCTTCGTAGGCCGACGAACTAGCCACTTAAAATGGCGATTTACATAGGCTTACCTAGTTTATTGCCTAGCTTCTATGCAACTTACTTCCCGAAAAAAAACAAGAAATTGTCCAAATAACTCTTCAGTAACGTCAACGTGACGTATCTCTCGAGATAGGACAATCTTGCGGTACTCGAACAATGATATTTCTTGGGGGGGGGGGGGGAGACAAAAACTAAAACATGCAAGACAACAAAGGAAACCTGAGTGCATCGCAAGAACTGGAGCTCTCTTCTCTCTCCCGGTGATGTTATCGATTATTTTTACGAATATAACGAACCTAACGTGCTTCAGACAGGAAAAAAACTTGGAAGCTAGAGCTCCCTAAGAAGGAGAAAGGCAAAACTGGAACTTGGAACAAGTCCTTCATTAAATTCACTGCTTTTGACCTGTACTCTTCAGGCTTCAAGACCAATAACCCATGCTGTGATAGAGCTCCTAATGAAGATACGGCATGGGTACACGTGTGTCTGTACACAACGTGAGGTCTATATTGACATATAACAAAATTTAAATCAAATGATCATACTGGTCATACTTTGATGAAGTCGGAGGAAATTGGCAGACAAACGCAGGATAGATGTCTTGTCCAACTTCCTGGCTGCTGACGCTACAGACGGGACCAAAGCAGCCAATTCGCTAATGTAAGCATTGAGCTTATCTCGTCGCTGTTTTTCTGCCAAGTTTCGCATGGCACGGCTGGAGCTAGAACGGACAAATACAATGGTCTCATTAGTCAGCTTTTAAAGATAAAAAGATATTTTCATCCTTAACATGATACACAATGATACTTAATACGTAATTACTAATACATACACTTCAATAACACATGATACACAATTCATTCTTAACATTATACGGATATGTTCTTCATTGTTATTCTTCATTGCAAACTCCCATTCGATTAACTTCCGTCCTAGTTTCCTAATACAGTACGCAACGCTTATTGTGACCAGATTTGCCAAGTGAATATTTTATGGTTATTTATGATGTAAGTGAGAAAAATAAAAACTGATATTAAGAACGAAATTACATAGTTTGTCCACAAGATGAACAAAAGTAACTTAAACTAGAAAATCTATCAAATAAGGTTACCTGGGATATAAATGATTGAAAACATTCGCTTATTTTAATTTGCCTAGCGTTCAGATTTTCAAGTTTATATACAGATTTTAAACATTGTATTAGTGTTTGTAATCACTGGTAAATGCGTAAATACAATACATGCGAAGATCTCGACGGAAACGCAAAATATTGCCTTACATTCTTTTAAAACTGATTCGAATATCCGGAAGTGTGGTTCTAATAACCGACTAAAATGCTATGGATTTTATCACTTTGAATCGACCCTTCAAAATTGGATTCTAATAACCAGTGATCACAGTAAGCAGCGTCTGCTGTATTTCTAGTTATTTATATCTAATTACAGTACAGGCAATTCGAGAATAAAGCCCAAAAGGAATGACGGAAATGGAAAGCTATCTTACTCTAATTATTATCCCATCACTTGAATTTAATGAATCAGTACCTATGCTAAACCGAATGCGGCAGCTCTCTTTGTCCCCCCGAAAACCGTTCAGAGTAACGGCTTCAACATCTTTTGTGGAATCCCGAAGGTTTGAATGGATGGCAACTTCACACGCGAAAACGTACAGAAAAGTACGACTGAAGGGCAGATGACTAAGAAAACGGCTTACTGCACCAAAATATACTCCCTTTAAGGCAGACGCTAACATAATAAACACCACACCTGTGTGTATTCGTACGTTTTTAGGAACCAGTATTTGCAGCGAACAACCATGGCACGCTTATCGTATGCTCAGATAATTCGTCCAAGGGGATCCACTCCAATTTTATCCCAGAATACCCACCGCTCAGCTTTTTAATGAGTTAGGGACAATGCTTTACAGTCTGACGTACTTGTACACACGTTTGCTGAATCCTGCGTCACTTGAAAATTTAGAATTTTCCACAAAACATGATAACTTTAATAGTATCAAATTACTTATCGCAACACATTCCAGACGAGCAGAGAGAAATAAAGCCAATTATAATACTACGCATAATTTTTTTTAGTGATGCTATATACTACGACGTTAACAAAATGATTCAATTAATTCACTGTGATGCTCAGCATGGATCCAACGCTCACCTTATACATCCAGATACCTGTTCATCAGCTCACTTTAGGCTATCAAAATGTATAAATGGTGATGCACATTGATAAATTTATGCTGTTAGTTTGAAGAATCACTCAATAGTGATACCTAAACTGCAAGTGTAAACTGGATGAAGTTCGATCGCAGTTTCCAAGCGATAAAATAACAAATTTTCTCCTACGCACTCTCGAAACAAGTTTGACGCATGTCGAACTGAACGTGCTTGTACAATCTAATATCCCTTTCTTTTCTTGAGGGAAGTAGGAATGTTCTATTTTTTAGAATCCAGGAGTCAAGAAAAGCAAATCTTGAAAGCAGATTAACTGAACGAAGTAGAAAAATCCTTGAAAAAGCTAATATTTTATGAATGTCACATACCTCTTAACAAACATGTCGAAGGAAGTAATCAATAGCCTCAACGGCTTTCTTAGAATCTCATCTTCAATGGTCTCTTTTGCCTTTGGAACAAAATGTATCTTCCGAAACCTCGGCAAACGGGGATCAATAGTTATATAAGTTATATATATATATATATTTATAACAGACTAAAAACACGTATGGATCAGACTGGGAACAGAATGAGGTATACTTGCTGCATCTGATTCAGAAAGCACAAGAGAAAACTTACGAAGACCATGAAATCGTCTTTACACCCCATACTTCTTGCAATCTAAATCTTCCCCCCTTAACAATAACATCAATGACGCATAAACGCTGTGAAAGTCCACAGCCTTTCAATGAATAGCGTTCGTTATACGCTAAAACGACCAGTCATGAAGCGTGCGAACGATTCCAATGAAAAATATTTTTTTCTTACAATTAACTACAAATTGTATTACTAGCCTTAATTTGCATTAAGGAACTATGCCCTGGTTTGAGTTCAAAATCAAAATTTAATTAAACAACTTTACAACGAAACACGAAACGGTACATGTGACAGCTTAGAAAGTACCCTGTACTGATCAATAAGACGATAATTGACGTTCAGGGTAAAAATATTGGAAAAAATGCCCGTGTCCCTCTGCTACCAACTAGTTCATTACGGATTACGTGACAAAACTTTAACCTGTAAACTCAAGTCTTAACCTAGCAACAACCTGAAGGTTCCTGCCTGCTTCTATAGTAGTGAATGCGGTTAAAGCATCAAGATTGTATCTTGATGTTTCACTGCGGTTCGTTTCAACTGCGGGTTTATCTTACTGCGTAACATAGGAATAAACAAGCGAAAAACTAGCCAAACTGCATATTTTGTAAGGACAAATCTATTGCTCCATGACATTAATGGTCTGTTGCATTTCTGATTGCCGTACAGTAATAATTTATATGTACTCGCGCTGGTCAACTACTTTTAGGGAAGGGGAAATCCGAGCTTCCAACAAGAACTTATTTTACTTTCTGCAATAACGCGCCTTAAAATTTCGGGTATTCAGACTGCAATACGCGCAATTTTAAAAACTACAGAAACTTTTTTTTTACTCTTAACGGAGTTTAATAAGCGTTATTGATAAACGTTTAAGTATTATTATGATGTAATAAGTGTTATTGACAAGCGTTTAATAAGTTTAATAAGTGTCCAAAAAGAGAAGGTACAGGGATCTATCAACTTCAGGCATACACTCATATTCTATTCAAAAGCTTGCATCGTTATGGCTTCACGTTGGTACAGTTGCTGGGAAGAAGCTGCACATAATAGCGGGTGCAATACTAAACGAAGCGATACGGGTTCTTCCACCGAAATAATAGAGCAAGGAGCATGTCTTGCACAATAATGTCACAAAGTTCTTATAGTGTATACAGTAAACATTCCCTGAGAGCCATCAAAGCATTACACTATCTTAACTCATTAGAAACCGGCATGTGTCGGAAAATAATGCCATGAAACCCGACATAATGTATAGGCTACTCCATTGGCCATCAGCGACGCCCTACCGCGCTTACTACGCTGCAACCCACGTCGCAAAAAAACAGCCCTAGTCTTGCAG
This sequence comes from Lepidurus arcticus, assembly GCA_003724045.1. NCBI lineage: Eukaryota > Metazoa > Arthropoda > Branchiopoda > Notostraca > Triopsidae > Lepidurus > Lepidurus arcticus. The sequence goes on along the minus strand of RJJA01000077.1, from coordinate 80,907 downwards.
TACAGATTTTAAACTTCATGAATACATTACCTGGGCAAAGGCAAACAATCCAGCCCCTTAAAATCCATGGTCGTGTAATCCAAAGGCTGCATGATAAGACTTGGTCTGTTCTTTACACTATTACACTATCCTATCTCATCCTAAATTTGAAAATGTTTTGCCTACGTGTTCACGTTCATAGTTCCAATGGTATTATTGTAAGGAACGGAAATAGTTGCAGTACAGTAATTAGTAATGTCGGAACTAACATCTAACTGTCACTGGGGAAGAGCTTGTATGCTTTATGACGATAAATTGGGTCAAATCCAAATCCTTCAGTCACGCACACACACGTTGTGTTTCTTAGTTTAGCTTGCAAGCCTCACAATCTACGAGTTCAAGTTTAGCAGAACATCGTTAACATCACAATGTAGATTCAAGCTGTAATCGTTACGACCAGTGTTACGTAACGTAGGTAGAGAACGAAGCACCGCCTTGTTCGCGGAGAATCTACACAGGGAGAAAAAATACACATTAGCTAATGTCAGTCAACACTCAGCATAAACAAACACTACATGATTTATACAAAATAAAACAGATTGCGAACTCCTTTGAAAACTCATTCTTAACTCAGCCCGAGACTCGAGTACCATTATTGACAAGCGAATTCCAGCGAATCAAGAGATAAAAACAACAACTAAGGTTTGTCAAGCCTGGGGCTTGACAATCTTCAACTATATAAATATGTAAATAGACTGACAAACATTAAAAAAATGTTTTTCTGTCGAAGAAAAACAATTATTTTTGCTTAATAAAAAACTTATTTACTTACACTTACACACAATTACGAGTCTGAGAACGGAGCAGAGAAAAATAAACTCTGTTTTTACAGCACAGTGAAACTGACAAACTGAAGCTGTCACCTGCTAAATGGTGCTAAACACACATTGATAAATTTTAAAATATAAATGTATGGTAATGTGCATGATAAATTGTAATCATGTGAACTACTTGTACGACTGTGAGATGGTTCCATCACATGATTCGGACGAAAACCAATAGCAAATGAATAAGCGACATTATAAATTAAGAAGAAACAGAAAATTCTAAATTATAACGCTTTTCCCACGCTCTCGGTTACGGAAATGTCTTAAGGGGTAAGACATACCATTGCAAAGAAACGTAATTGACGAACCAAGACGAACCTTGCCTTTTTTGTTTTTTCGTAAGACCAGTATCAACACCAAACTAGCAAACCCGAGCCAAAAAACGGCTGGTGTGTACGTGTCTGACAGGCAAGGGTTACTAAAGTTAGTAGTTGTGGCTATCCGCACCGCAAGAGGCTGGGTGGAAAAAACTATAGTAACACCCTGTGTAGGTAAAAATTTTACAAGGAAGCACAATTCGCCAATGTTTAGCAACACTTGCACAGTAGAAAGGTCACGGAGCGACGAAGCACCTAATTGTGACGCTATAAGTTGAAGAACACCACCAAAAATGCTCAAAAACAGACAAGAGAAGACTGGGAGCCTAGCTCTCAATGTTCAGTCACGATCTCAGGAAGGTCAGAATCGTACTGACGTGTCGTGAAGGCTATACGAATGGAGACTCGACACAGGACCAATGCCTCGCATGTACCTCCGATTCTGTCATTTATACTAAGCAAAATAATATAAAAAATACCTAACAATTTCCGAAAATAGTCTCCCTTAAATCTTGTACCGTAGCAGGATCTAAACTTGTAGCCGTAAGTGGCTAAACTAATTATATGGGCTAAAAAGCTATCATATTAAAGGCGGACACGAAGATGGGAGAGAAAGCGCTTGCGCCTTCTAGCACTCCAGACGTTATGCGCGTTTACATAATCCCACGTGAGAAAAATCCCAAGACCCGAGCAGATAAAAGCAAAAACCAGGCTATTCGTGACAATTTAGTATCAAATTGTATATTTGCAGAAAAAAAAGAGAAGGGAAGACGGAATTTTATTACACTTATTATCAAGGCTTTATCAACAACCCTGGAACTTTGCGAAAATATTGATAAGGCTCAAGCTGATAGTCTGTAATAAGGTATCCTCAATAAAGGATGAGCAGTTTTCTTGAATCTGGTCGGCCTGTGAGGTAGGCTCAGCTAACGAGGAGCTTGCCAAGTTGGTTCTGAACCAAGATACGATCCAGGCCTAAGTAGCCTAGATATTACTTGCGTTATGAACGAAAAGGGCAGGAGAAGGAATAAGAGCTAGTCTAACATGAGAAGAATTAAGTCTAAAAGCCCCACCGGGATGTGCAGCATAGCCAGAAAAGAGAAGGTCCTCTATGTTGTCCTTATCTTCATTACTATTTACAGTTCACCGTCCACCGTCAGAACCGAAAGTTGGAATGAAAAGTGCTAATATGAAAGGCGGGACATTAAAATATTCAGAATGTACTTTTAATTAACAATAACAGGGATAAGACAGTCATCTTGCTGGTGCTTTAATTCTGATCTGAAAGTTATATGCTTAAGGTCGTAAATACGATTTCAATAACTCAACAATAAGCGCGCAACTTCCCTAATCCTGTTATAATATAGGTATTCTTGATTTCAGCATTATAGGAGAGCCTTACTTTAACGACGGCTGATCTATGACTACGTAAACAGCACCAGCAGCTGGGATGTTCCGACTTATGTAACCAGAAAAATTACAAAACAAGCTTTCTGCGCATTTATGTGAGTTTGAGCCATTATACCTATAATAACAGAAGTTTATTGACACTCGAGCCAGCATAAAAATATCTACGAAGAGATTATTACTTGAAGTTTAGGGCCAGTCGCCTTTATTCTTACTTATTGGTCATGTATGATCCTTAACAACCCATTTTTTGTACCGATTCTGATGAGAAACATTCACTATAAGACTAAACTCACTAGTTTTCTCAGCCATGTTTGAAAGCGCAAAAAGTAAAGCCACTGGACACCTATGCCATCTATGAGGCTTTCTACTATAAGCGGGATATTTGGAAATGCCTTAATTGTAATGGATGTATCATTCTAGCTAAAAAGGAATAACAAATGTATTGCGTACTGGCTTTCTACACGAAGAACTAAAAATGCTGATCATAATACCCACAAAGTTCATGCTTACCAACCCTTCACTTTTGCTGACCAATGGCAGGCGGTGTTTCGTAAGTCTGACAAACTGAATCAAAGCGAAAAAGGTAATTCGGATTAAAATGTTGAAGACAAAATCTTCGAGCGATGACACCAACCGGGAAATTTGCACCTTGACCATGGCACGATTCCAGCAGCATATATTGGCTTTCTCAACAGTAATCCACTTACTGTACGTAAGAGGGATAAAAGAGGGATTTACAATGTCGTACAGCTCAATATAGGTTGCCTCTACCACCGAAACCATTTCGAGAGTCTAAGTTCTGGGGAATTTTTCAAAGTCACGTCCTTTTAATTAACCGTGACTCCATTAGAAGTTAGTGTGTTTTGATTAAGGTTAAAAAATGTCCAATCCTAAAACCAAAGAAGCCGAGGCAAACATGGAGGAGGTAAATATGTTTCTCCTATTACCTTTGCATAATCACACACGAATTAATGTAATTAAATTCAGGGATTGAGCCGCAAGGATATGAACGGGGAGCTGAAGATGCCTTCTCTTCCAAAGTCTTTGAACTTGGAAGAAAAAAAGTACTTGTTAGCCGTCGAACGCGGTGATCTTGCTAGTGTGAAGAAGTAAGTCAAAAGAAAAAAAGATCTTCGTTTCAAGTTACCTTTCTGATCTGCATAAAGTGATGTGCGTCGCACTTCTCTTTTAGGATTATACAGAAAACTCATCGTCATCACCATGTCGATCTCAACTGTATGGATCCACTTGGTCGAGGAGCTTTGCTAATATCAATTGAAGGCGAGAATTTGCAAATGGTGGAATTGTTGGTCGTCATGGGCGTCGACACTCGAGATGCACTTTTGCACGCCATCGACAAAGAGTTCGTCGAAGCTGTAGAACTCTTACTCGAACACGAAGAACTCATCCACAAGGAAGGAGAGCCGTACGTAAGTTCCCTAGTTCCAAGTTTGTAGTAGGAGAGAGGACAAAAATTCGAACAAAGGAGGCGATAAGTAGGTTTGAATCTTGTCCAAGTTTCCGGGGCAACTAAAAAAATCAGCCAGGCTTTTGCGCTTATATCAGCGATGATGTTACTACAGCAACGCTCTGCTATCTTGAAACCAATAACACTAGAAAGGACGAAAAATCTTTTTAAAAAGAGTAACACCAAAGAAAAACAAAAGCTTATTTGGCCATTTAAAAGAGCTGATCGACGTTGCATTTTTCAGAGCTGGGAAAAGCTGGATAGGACTCTGGCCTCATTTACTTCGGATATAACCCCACTGATTTTGGCGGCACACCGCAATAATTACGAGATATTAAAAATTTTATTGGATCGCGGAGCTACTTTACCGATGCCCCATGATGTGAGGTAGAACCTTCGCCAATTACTATGCTCACATTAGACATTACAACGGAAATGCAACCCGACTGTTAAATTATGCAACTATAGGTGTGGATGTCCGGACTGCATTCGTGGAGTGCAAGACGATTCCTTGCGTCATTCCATGTCACGAATTAACGCATATCGTGCATTAGCTAGTCCATCGCTAATTGCTTTATCGTCTACGGATCCAATTTTGACGGCATTCGAGCTCAGTCTGGAACTAAAAAGCTTGGCGTACACCGAAAACGAGTTCCGTCAGGAGTACATCGTAAGTTTTCCAGATCATTCCACCTTTTCAAATAAAAAAAATAAAATAGAGAAGATAAATACTAAGCGTCAACGTGGAGAAAAAAAGCCATATTACTTAGAGGGACAAATCCAATCTTTCCTTAAAGCTGAAAGCTATGATCCCCTTTCTGAGAAATACGACTCCAGGTTTTAATTTTTTTCCTTAAAAAAAAGGAGCTTCGCCGTCAGTGTCAAGAGTTTGCCGTGGAACTGCTGAGTCACACGAGAAGCTCGCAAGAGTTGGCTATCCTTCTCAATCACGATCCCAATTCACCCCCGTATGAAGAAGGCGAGCACATGAAATTGGCTAGACTCGAGCTCGCTATCGACTACAAGCAGAAAAAGGTTATTAACATAAAATGTGACAAACATAATTTTAACCAAACCCGAGTTTCTTTTTTCCTTCTTACATTAAAGTTTGTGGCGCATCCTTCTGTACAGCAATTACTTGGACAGATTTGGTACGAAGGCCTGCCCGGGTTCAAACGCAAAACTCTTGCACAGAAATGCATGGATATTGCCCGCGCGGCCATTCTTTTCCCTTTTTATTGCTGTCTGTACATGTTTGCACCGAATACGCAAACCGGCAATTTGATGAGAAAACCCTTTATGAAGTTTTTGATGCATGCGTCTTCCTATCTCTTCTTCTTGCGTAACTATAAATAAGTTCAGTTTATAATTAACGAACTCTGTGTTAAAAAAAGAAACATTGCAATTGTAGTGCTACTCATTCTGGTATCACAGCGTTTTGAAGTCTTGGTTATCCAGTTCTTCGGAACAGAATCCATGCAAAAGGCACTGACAGATCAATTACTGCGGCAGCGGGGCAACGGGCCTACATTTCTTGAAGGAGTCGTTGCTCTTTACGTTCTCGGTATGTTTCCAACCCCAAATTGCGGTCTAATGAACTTGTGAATGGGTTTCATCAAGGTTACATTTTTGAGGACGGAAAAGAAATGTGGAAGGAGGGCATCCAAAACTATTTTAGGAACATGTGGAACTTTATTGACATGTCCCGTAATTTCGCTTACTCGATGGTCGTTATCCTCAGACTTATTGCGTACGTCCAGCAGCAAGCAGAAATAACAAAAAACCCGAGTACTGCGTACATTCCGCGGGAAGAATGGGACGCTTTCGATCCGCAGCTCATTGCCGAAGGAATATTCGCAATGGCGAATATCTTTAGGTGCGTAGCTTAAATTTTATTTTACAATAGTTCACAGCGTGTTTTACTAATGAGACAGTAAATTATTGTATTCACCAGTGCACTGAAATTGGTTCACTTATTTTCCATCAATCCGTACTTGGGGCCATTGCAGATTTCTTTGGGTCGTATGGTAAGTTTTTGGCAAAATTCTATACTTAGTTTCAGCACCTTCGAAATTAACTTTAAATACCATGATCTTTCTTTGAACTTTAAAGGTAATTGACATTGTCAAGTTCTTTTTCATCTACTCGTTGGTCTTATTCGCCTTTGCCTGTGGTAAGTGGAAGTTTAATCTTTTTCTTTTTTTCATCTTTCGACTTTTAATTCCCTTACAATCTGACAGGACTTAATCAACTGCTTTGGTATTTTTCTGACTTGGAACGCCAAAAATGTTTTACGTTACCTGGCGGATTACCTGACTGGAACAAAAACCCTGACGCTTGCTTGAAATGGAGAAGATTTGCCAAGTAAAAGGGTTTTTTACTATTTTCTTTCTGCCTTTTAGCTTGTATTTATTGCTTTTCTCGACTTGCTTTGTTTTCCACTTCATTTTCCGCAGCTTGTTCGAGTCTTCCCAGTCATTATTCTGGGCCAGTTTTGGACTCATGGACCTTACCACATTTGAGCTAACCGGCATCAAGACTTACACTCGCTTCTGGGGATTGCTCATGTTCGGATCCTACTCCGTAATAAACGTCGTGGTTCTTTTGAATCTCCTCATAGCTATGATGTCCAATTCCTACGCTATAATTACGGTACGTTTATGTCACAAATGTACTAGACTGTCCACAAAACTAGCCGTAAGGAAACTGTCTATATAGATTAAGTTAAAAACAATTAATAGAATATTATTAACTTAACCTTAGCCGTTCTATTGGCTCTAAGAAATTTAATAATTAGCTCAACGAGTTATAACCTAAAATAGCTCAAATAAAAGCGCGCTCGCAATGTCACGAGCGAATGTGCGAGCACGCTCCTTTGCATTTTTTGGGAGCGGTTGACAGTTGACTTGACAGTTGACACTTGACAGTTGACTTGACAGTTTGCAGTTGACTTCTTAGGAATCGTTTACTAAACTTCAATATTTCGCGTGTTTGTTCGTGCACTCGATTCGCATTGCGAAATGTCAGTAAGCTAGATTCCAAGCAAGGGTGGACTCGCCTCCGGGCCTGGAATATGAGCAACAATCTTAGGACAAGACGAGTTGCTCGTGGCGCTAACATTAATCTGCAATTCCCAGAAAACTCCACTAACGTAAAACACGTGGGGAAAGGAAACAAAATACGTCGGATGGCAATTAGTCACTTGATTACTCCTAGAAATAGAAAGCGCAGTGTTGACAAAGTCTGAAATTCTTCTGCAGTGGGGGTTTACTTCTTGAAAAGAAAGCTTTTCGTAATTTACCAAGCTCAGCAAGAAGAGTCGGCAACATAGCAAAGGACATTCGTAGTATAAGAGAAGGACCTAAACTGAGATATTCAAGAAGTTAGAACTTTTACTAGCCATTTAAACGACGCACATGTAGCCAAATTTATGCACTTGAGTATATGCTTTGAAGCTCTAATGTCATCCCCACTCCATATTACCAGGAGCATTCCGACACAGAATGGAAGTTCGCGAGAAGCAAATTATGGCTAAGTTATTTTGAAGAAGGGGGGACTCTTCCCCCACCTTTCAACCTATTCCCAACCCCGAAAGACTTCATGAAATGGTGCGGTATTCGAGAAAAAGACAAGATTCGCCGCGTGTCTTCTAAGGTAACCTGACAATCTAACATGCTTTTCTTCAAAGAACAGCGTCGCCTAGCAATCGCAGGCTCCTATTAAAATTACCTGCCCTTGTACTTACTGAACTTCTCAAATTCGCTTCTTCACTACCTTTCCCAGCTTCATCATTAAGTACGCTTGGCATAACAATACCTTTTTGTAATTCCGTTACCCCGTCCTAGCTGTATGCCTTGCTTACGTTGCACAACGTAAGATGAGCTTGAAAATTTCGTCGTCGAAGTAAAGGGGGAACAAGAGTTTTGCTAGTGGGTATTCGATGCTGCGTAGACATTGTCCGCTTCACGGTTATTGATTTTACCTGGAAATTCTCAGCGTCGTCAAAGTCACGTACAAGAACGGGATTACCGCTATGCTGCAGTCATGCGAGCTCTCGTCTGGCGTTACATAATAGCTATGCACCGCAAAGATGAGATGTCTGAAGTGACGGAGGATGACGTTAACGAAGTCAAGGGCGATATTTCAACCCTTCGCTTTGAGCTTCTGGAAGTCTTCAAAATGAACGGCATGGATATCTCATGTGCGGCCAAAAACGCAAAAAGTAAATTTCGCGAATGTAAAGTATGGTCGGTTACCTAATCCACGTATACCTATGTAGCTACGCTTGGGCGTCGTATGCGAGTATGGGAGAGGCGTTTACTGCGGGACTTCCACGTCGTATCCGTTGCGGGTGAAGGAGACACCGAACCCATATCTCCCTCGGGTGATGGTGATGAGAACAATCCAGCGGACAAGTTTCGCAAACTAGCTATGATGGTCGTGAAAAGCAATGCGTCTCCGCCCACTTCGGCCTCCGGAGGGTCAGGCAAATGCATTAGGACAATGTAAGTTGTCATCTAACCTATGCGCTCATGTCAAGCGTAAGTTTATTAATCAAGTATAATTAAGGTCTCAGATTGGTCGCTCCTTGAGTAGCGATTCTTTCAAGAGTACGCAAAACTTGCGGAAGGCTATGGACGAAGCAAACCGCTTGAAGGTTATGGAGCCAACTCCCGGCAGTTCTCCGCGAGATTCGCCCATGCCTCTCCTGCAAGACTCCGGATCCAGTGCCCTGGAATTACTGCAACACATTGTAGAAGAGGAACGGGAAGAACAAGAGGGTGACGGAAATTCCCTCTTCGATTTCGAAAATAACACTATTAATCAACCAATCGCCCAATGGAAACTTCCGAACCCCGATTCCAAGAAAGACCAAGGGAAAGATAAGGCTATTGGGAAACTGCAGAAAAGTGCAGCGCCTCTTCCAATAGCACCAACGCAGTTGACAACCATTACCAAAGATTCCAATACGGGGACAAAAATTAAAGCTCTTGTGCCAACGACCAAGTCCTGTAGCGAGCCTACGCCCGACTCGGGCAAAACCGGAGATGAACCGAAACCTGCCGACCTTACGAAGAATACAGCTGAAACGGAGAAAATGACAAGTCAATCCTCGACTCAAAAAACTGCCGATTCTAAAGTTCCCTGCCCAGCCAAGCAGGTTTCAGAATCCGATCTGGCAGCAACTTCTGGTAAAGACAGCTTTCCTTCTGCTTCCCTTAATCCCAAGCCTGTCAATTTGACCGGTCCAGCCGCTCGATCCGGGGAGGACGTTGCGTGCACCGAGCTCAGCAAGACTGGACAGGGAGAGATCCCGTCAGCACAGAAAGCTGCTCCTCCAAACTCATTTCAAGATACAACTTCAACCAGCGTTACCGTGACCAACGAAACGAGCAATTCCAGAAACGGCACTAAACGTCGAGGATCAGTACCAATGGTTACCATGGACAAGAATGACTTAACAGTACCTCCTCCTACTGAATCCATCACGGTCGCTACAGATAACCTACCTAAGGACTCGAAAATAGCTATAGACGACAAACCCATCCTACCTCATCAGAAATCAAAACTAGCTCCACTGAAACCTTTCACGAGCTTCCCTTCGCAAGAAACGAGTACTTCAGCTTCCAACCCAGGAACTCCGTCTTGCACTTCAGCTTCCAACCCAGGAACTCCGTCTTGTTTTTCGAAGAGTTTGGAATCCTCCGAGAAGACTGCTACCACACCTGCGCCTGAATTGCTACTTCAGGTTAGTCAACAGCCAACTTCGGCCGGTCAACTACTGACAACTCCTGGCAACGAACAAGAACAATTTTCTGCGGCTCCAGCCATTAAACGAGTCGCTGACGTAAAAACAATAAAGCGTGAAAACAAAGGCTGGATTTAAGCGAGAAATCTTAGCTTTTATAATCCGAAAACCCTGGCGTTGGACCCAGTAGAAGTTCCTAATTTTGGTAGTAAACGCAAACCCCACGTAACGCAATATACTTTACCCTGACTATATGAAGGAATACATTCGGCTATAACAAAAAGACCTTGTCCACTTTTACAGTAGTAACAACATGAATTTGATAAGAAGAAAAAGAAATTTCGAGACAATTAGGACTGAGAATTTCTCTGTATTCTCCAGGTTGCCACTTAAGCCACGAACTCGTAGGGAATGGGAGCCAAGAAGACGGGCTCGTTGTTTTTAGTACTCACGATGCGTGCAGTGCGGGGCTGTTTGGGCTATGTATATACGTACGGCATAAATCCTAATGCATTTAAATCTTTTTATTAAGTTACCTGACGCTTGAGCTGGTTCAAGGCAACACGGGTTCCCTTGGCTTTGGCTACCTTCTTAAGCTTCTCGTTCTGGTGCACGCGGGTTAAGAAATCCTGTCGGCATTTTGAGTGCTTAATGTGTTCTACTCGCACGTTGATCCTAGATACAGGTAATTAGTTAGAAATTCGGAACGAAAAAGAAACAAGAATACCAACCTCTTGGGGATGATGTTACCGCGGATTTGCTTGTTAACAATGATGCCAACAGCATGTTGAGTTACATTAAATACACGCCCGGTCTTTCCATGGTAGAATTTGTAAGGCATGCCCTTTTGGAAAGCTCCATTGGCCTACATAAGTTTTATTATTGGTAAGATTTAACCGTTCACTAGTCATAACTATAAACAAAAAGAATATGTAAGATATTTACCTTGATATCTACAATATCTCCCTTTTTGTAAACCCTCAAGAACGTGGATAATGGTTCAACACCATGCTTCCTGAAGTTCTTTTGGAAGAGATGGCGGGTGCCGCGACGATAACCTTTGGAGTTTACCATGGTAACTTATGAATCTGCAAATAAATATATCCAGGTTATTAAATTCCAGCACTCTACACACCACCTTACACTAAACCGATCTAGTTAACTTAGAAACAGCAAGTTTGCACGCCTCGTACGTCAAACTAAAAGCCTCTAGATAATACACAAGTTCTAAAAACTAAAATTCGAAAATTTACTGTTAAACATCAAATGAGACTTCTCAATGCGTAGTCTACTCTTTAAAAAGATAATTAGTTCACTAAACTTATAACAATAAGAATTAACAAAAATTGTAGGAAAACAAGACGTACCACGTTCACTACACAAGATGGGAACCGGAAAGACTGTAGCGCCACCGAAGCAAGCCGAAATGTGGCGCTTCTTTCGAAACCATGATACAACGGTCTTGCACGCATTTCAAATAGTTAATGGATAAAATGAGTGCAATTAAAGATGACAACATGTTTAAGGCTGTATTGTAAAGTAAATAAAAAACAAAGAGTGTATGTACACATCAGGAATAAAAAATTCTCGCGGGAACTCTTGAAACAGATGTTTAAACGTCTTACGAATATCCTAAAAGCTTTAAATAAGATCCAATAAACCCAAACTACTGAAATATCCTTGACCTTGCTGTTGTTGCTGCTGTTGCTGTACTTGCTGCTGTTGCTGTTGGGGCAACCCAGGTTGTTGCATTCGATTTCCCTGTTGTAGCAAAATTCCCTGCGGTCTGAACCCAACTTGACCCTGCTGCTGTGCAGCTTGTTGTTGCTGAAGTAAAACCCTCGTAAACCACAAAAGAATTCAACGAAACCACAGAAGAATTACCTGAAGCAAGTGTCGAAGACCAGGATTAGTTTGCATCTGGGCTGCTGCCCCCGTTGCTACTCCAGGTCTCAGGAGCCTATTTTGCAATTGGGATTGCTGAATATCCGCGAATTGACGAAATTGTTGCTGTTGCTACAATTCCGAAACATAACATATCAATGTGACCGGTAAAGAAGCTTACTTGGGCTTTAAACTGCAACTCCTTTTGTTGTGCGGCCTGTAAAGTTTGTTGCAATTGTTGGATTTTAAGCAGATTTTGCTGCCTTTCTGCTTCCATTTGGGAAATGCCCCCTGGCGGCGTTGCTGTACCTACATTGCTACCATTATTTGCATTACTCACGTTTCCAGCCCCAGCATTCATTTCCGGCATGGTACTAATAGCCCTAATTCCCGGGGTCGGATTTCCGGTATTGTGTTGTAAATTGGCGTTGGGAAGCAGCCCAGTAGTTGCCTTAAGGAAGAAAAATTACTACTGTAGCACCCTAAATGTACAACAAAACACTAATAATAGGCATACTTGCGCATTGGGGAGTTGATTATTAGGAGGAGGAGCTTGCTGCTGCTGTTGGGGTGCCATAGGTGCAGGAGCACTTAGTTGTCCCCCAACCATAGCTGAAATGTTGCTTTGGGTCAAAACAAAACCCGCCTGGGGATTTGCTCCTGCTCCTGGTTGTTGTTGTTGTTGTGCAGGCATGAAATTTGGGTTCATGGCTTGAGCAGGTTGCCCACCAGGTCCCATCATGGGAGCTGTCATCTAAAATAGACAAAAAAAACATGTTCTGCTTAAAACCAAACTTAGGTTACCTGTCCTTGCTTGTTTTTCTGTTGTTGGATTACGCTTTTGATTCTCTCCACGAATCCGGCTTGATCGTTCGGGATAAACCCTACATAAGCCCGTTTCTCAGGACTGTAAAGTAACATGAGGACTTTAATTTCGCAAGGTTGTCGATTTGCTGGCGTCGTAAAATGCACACAGCCAGCCTATCAATGAACCAATATGGGAAAACTGTTAAAAAAAAGAAGTGAACGGAAGAGGACAACTTACGTAACCTGAAGCCATGACTTTGGACAACGATTCCAGCGCTTCGCAATTTGAAGGGTGGAATAATACAGACCGGGCATTTTTCAAGTACGCTCCTCCAAATGTACTGATGAGTTGTTTCGGAATGAGTTGCATGATCAACTTAGGAGGCCAGTTTTCAGCTTTCCTAGACATAAATAAAAAAAAAGAAGATAAAATACGGCAATATTAAGCGAAAAAACTCACACTTCAGCCTCGCCAGGTTGAACCACAGCCGCAGAGACTTGACACGGAACTTGTCGCGAAGTTTTCTGCAACTCTCGTGCTTTCTCTTGCCATTCAAGAATACCTTGCCAGATACTAAGTCTTTCTCGACTTGCTAACGGTGACGGTCCTTGTGCTTGGCCCGGATTGGCAGCGTTAAGAAGGCCTGATTGCGCAGCAGCAGCAGTGGGATTTTGCATCATATTACCCATCATCCCACCTCCTTGTTGCTGACTTTGTATGCCTTGCTGGTTTAGGTTGTTGACATTAGCCATCCCAGGTTGAACTTGCGATCCCCCTAAAGGATTATCAACATTAGCGGCAATGTTTTGTAGATTCAGGAGTTTTTTCACCAGGAGCTTGCTGCTGCTGCTGCTGTTGTTGCTGTTGTTGTTGCTGAGGAGCTAAGTTTGTATTTGGCGGACCAGGCTGTTGCTGCACTTGCTGAGTTTGGTTTTCTATTGCATTTAAACGTTGTAACTGGGCTTGAGCCAGGGCCGCTTGCTGAGCGAGCTGCTGTTGTTGTTGCTGTTGTTGCTGCTGCTGTTGTTGTTGCTGCTGCTGTTGTTGCTGCTGCTGTTGTTGCTGCTGCTGTTGGTTTTGCAAACGCTGAGCTTGTACCTGCGCTTGTACTTGCGCCTGGATCTGCAACTGCTGTTGCTGCTGCTGTTGTAAAACGTTCGGTTGGTTCATAGCACCTATGAAAAATAAAACAACTTAGAACTTGTAACGTATATTTTGTTTACCTAATTTTACCTATTTTTTATACACAAAATTATTACGTTTAAAATATTTCATTAAATTATTGTATTATTAAAATATAAAATTCCTAACTGGAATGAACGATTGGCGAAGCAGTAACACAAGACACGACAATAGGCGAAAGCCTACGCCGTTTTAAAATTTAAAAAACAACACATAAAATTAATATAAATTATTATATTATTAAATTATCCTTTCATAAAATTATTATTGTTCTGCTGCCTATTACGTAAAATAAATATGTAAGAAAAAGGGGAAAATGTATTGGGCAAAAAGCATAGAATTCTCTCGAGTAGTTAGTGAAACTCACCTGCGTTCCCAGGAATGGCCATCGACTGTTTCAGGTTTTGGTTGAGCATGGCAGTATTCACATTAGGTTGCGACACGAAAGTCTGACGGACGTTCATATTTCCGGTAGAAACAACGCCATTGCCGCCGACATTTACTCCTTGCCCTTGCCATCTCGTTATTCCATTGGGTGCCCTATCGTTTCCCATGTTAGGCGCAACCACTGTACCGGGATTAGGGTTTCGTAGTGCTAAACTGGGCGTGCCCACGCCGAAGTTTTGTTGCTGTGGTATCGGGCTGGGTCGAGGCATACCAGATAATGTAACGGAATTCGGGATAGTGGGCGTAGCTATCCTCTGCATGGGAATAGACGTGCCAGCAACATTAGCCGACATATTTGGGCGTACCATCGGATTTGGACTGGCTATTCCTACGGATAGATTGCTTGCAGGGCTAGGAGCCGGCTCCGCAGGTGTCTGCAAAGCTGCAGGTGTGGGCAGTGGTATGTTTTCTCTCATAAGTGGAGGTGTTACTGGCCTTTCTTGAAGTCTGTGTTGGAGAGAAAGGAGGATTAGGAACCGAAGCCAAAATATACTCAGATTTAAGAAGGATTAGAATAGGTTTAATCAGTCAGAGCTTCTCTTTTTGGTTTCAAAGCGCGACAGACCTGAACTCGAACATTCCAGTCAGCACAACTCAAATATCCGTTCAATAATTCATCATAATTACAGTACTGACGCTGAACTGGTAAGGAAAGAATTACCCATAGCCCTTGAGCAGAACCAAATGACGGGGATCTTTTGCGTATAACTTCGTTTGCATTGTTTGGCAGTCACCTCCAGCTTTGTCGAAGATGGCGACAAGGGCAGGGATTTTGCGAGGTGACATCACGCTCAAGTTTACCCCTCGCTAAGACGAAATTGGTAATAAATAATGTGAATAAGTAGCTTTAAGCACGCAACTTACTTCGACCATCATTGTGGCCAGTTGATCTAAATGCAGCCCTTCATAATGGGGTGTTTCAGTGACAGGCAAACTATACGGTGGCGAATTGCAGATAAGAATGCAGTACTTCTGAGTAACGAAATCAGGCTCTCTAAGTTCTGAAAAATCATCGAAACAATGCATGGCTGTAGCCAGACCTTCGGCAATATACGAATGGAACTCCGCCTGACCGCCATAAAACCTAAATGTCTTCTGTTATCAAAAGTACGGAAAAGATTTTCAATTAGATACTCTATTTTGTCTATAGTTTTTGACAGGCGTGAAGCATTGTGAATGGGTCCATGGCAGTCAACGATGTTAGAAGGTAGCCAGTCAGAGGAACGAAAAAGGACCAGTGCGAACAGTGTACCAGTTCGCTAAAATGAAAAAAAAAAATATTACCAACTTGGAATGCTTGTTGTAATTGATCTAAATTTACCTCGAATCCATATTCTTGCTGTTTTTCGTCTAAAGGACCACCGTTGAAGTGTCTGAAAGTTAAAATATATTCCTTATTAAGAGAAAGTAACGAAAATATAAATGCATAAACAATTAAATTACTCGAGCGTGGGCAAGATATAATTCTGTCGAATGTCGTTAAAATATGCTCCACATCCTGCCGTTCCTTCAATAACGAATACCACATCAGCTGGAATTTCAGAAGTTCCCACTACCATTACAGCAAATTCAAATTTCAGCACCAAATCAAAATCAAGCGTAAGTTTGAAAGCTTTTGCTTAGATTTAATTTTGTTTATTTAATAACTTATCGCCCTCACACGGCTACAAGTTGTCAACATCCACGAAATCGAAATGCGAGTGGGAGAAGAAAGATGCGAACCAAACACCTTTGTGATTGGGTGCTTGAAACCTCGGTAGGACTATTAATTTTTTTCTGTCACCAGTGCTTTCCGCCAGCCAGATTTTGAAGAATCCTGTGACTGCTCCGTTGTGTGACAAAAAAGAGCAAATCCAAAATTTGGCACTGATATAATGCACTTGCGAGAATCTATACGTAGCCCGGTGAAAACAGCAATATCGTCTAAAATTCACAATAATATCGTTAACGAATACGCAACTATTATATTTCTCGTTCCGTTCTTGTAGCATTCAATTTAGTTATTGTGGAAAGTAACCTTAGGCTTATTTTGAGCTATATTAGTACCGTATTACTGCTAACCATTGAAATGAATGCGGCGCTGCGATAGAGCGAGTACATTAATGTAAAAAAAAATCTCGTTATAAGTAGAAGAATGTATAGAACGTGAATAAACGCATTAAATAGATATTGTTTTTTTATTCAATAAATCATTGTGATGTGAGATGTTATTCGTGGTTTAGAAACCGTAAACTTTATCAACGACTTTGCCTGAATACTGGAAACCGCAAGTAAAACCTACCGCTCTACCTACCCACAAAACGGGTTCTAGTCCCTTATACCTTTTGCAAGTCTCGGCAAGAACAGGCTGAACTCTCACAGCTTGAAACGAAGAACGACGACTTCCAGGACAAAAGATCGATATGCTCAACACAAAGTAAACACCTTCGTCACCAAATCTTGACCACTAAAGCCGTTATAAGAGTTAACAAATCGGGCGGCCGCACACATTTACTAATAATTTTAAGAAACGACCAGGTAACAAGAATTAGTGTAATTCAAATTTCGTGAAAGAATTTGGAAAATATTAACACAGTCGTTCTCTTGACTTGTCCATTACACACATCTAACTGCCCTTAGCTGTCGTTCCCAGCTTTGTAGTCCAACTTGTTTCGATTTGATTTCACCATATAAATAAAAAACGTAGAGGTTTCTTTCTCCACAACAGGAATAGTTCGAAAATGTCGCATTAGGGCCTAAAACAAAAGAAAAGGTAAAATAACCTTGCATTTATTTAAAAAAACAAAACGAAAGAACGCTATATTTACATCAGCTAGCTGTGCTTTATTAAGTCCGGGACGGGTTGGAATTTTATACTGCCGCTTGTAGCGCCGCAGGGTATTGATCTGCAACTGAAATAAATCGACTTCAGGTACATCCGTGTCCGTTTCATTGGAATCATCCTCTGAATCTTTTCGTTTCCTTTGGCGCACTCGAACAGACTGAATAAAGCCTTTGTGGTAATCACAAATGTATATGTGCCTAGCCTATCAGACAAAAATAGCGTTACAACTATAACTAGCTTATACCAGACTTACGGATGGATCGATGTGCAGTCTCAGCTTGCGCTGTTGAACAATCTTTTGTATCCGTTTACTGTACGACGCATTACCGGCTGTTTGCATACACCTTTCACTGTCATCAACTAAGCAACATAGCTGATCATGACTTGCCCTTGATTCCCTTGAGTCTTCATGGTCTTCCCCAGAGCCAGCGCTGAATCCATTCATGGCGTCCAAACAACTAAATAATATCAGCGTTAGCTTGTAAGTCCATGACACGCTAACACACGATACAGGACTTATAATCTTTAATGTACTGTCAATTTCAGGTTTATCTTAGCTTAACGTATGCCGTCATTGTATTAATAATAAACAGGCGCCGGTGAAATGTCAAACTTTATTTGAGTTACACGAGAGCCAATCAGGAATCACACAAAGAAACTGTCCATCTGTCAAGTGTCGGCAAGCAATAAAGTTAGTAAACTTACCTTGGTATGAATTTTCACATACAGCACAGGTTCTACTGTTTTTAGATTATCTAATCACAGGCAAGAACCCAAATTTGTGTGTTGCAACCCGCCAAAACAAAGCAGCCGCATTATTTCCTTTGAGAGCTAAATAGATGTAGCAGTGGACGGCGATTTCCTTCCTATATCCTGCTCTAGCCCGAAGCCGGCTCGTATCCCAGTCAACTATTGGGCTAACCCTAAAAGAAACCAAAGCTCTCTTTTCATTGGCTGCTCATAGGCGCTGGTTATGAATCGGACCAATGAAGGTTTTTCCATAGGATCTAAGTTCCAAGCTGCCGCTGCAAGCGACGGTGTCCCTTCTCTTCCACTGCGAAGATACCCCTGTTCTGTTCCCATTGCAGTCAAGGTAAGATTTCTCAGTTTTTTTGCTCGTGTAGGAAAGTGTATTTTGCACGTAAGTAATTGAAAATACTTTATTGCATGTAATACTTTGCATGTTTGAAATGTCGCTATTCATTTCGGCGTATTTCGTGAGTTGCGGCCTAAAATGCTTTTCCCTTTGTAAAGCATAGGGACCGTTGTCGCAGGGCTTGGGCTATGGCGGCTGTAGCCTGTGCAAGCTACCTCGCAAAGTCGATTTTCTTGTTAATTAAATAGTTCCCGAGTATTTCGTGATAGCGACATTGTGTAGTAACTGCCTAAAAGCTTACAGTTTCAATTTCTCGCTTTAATTCTCAATAGTTTATTACATACGAAAACGTATAGCAAAGGTCCCTTGTAGCCATGGTCTTATGGGCGCTATAGCATAGCATGGGCTGTAGCACGGCGTCCACCATTACAGGCAAAGGTGCAGGCAACGCTCTACTGTAGCAAGCGGGTTTGGAACCCGCGGGTGCTTTGCCTTAGCATTCCCCTCGTGCAAACAAGGGAGGATAAGGACAAGGAAAGAGAGCTGGAGAACTGGTGTCCTAAGAGACCCCTTAGTATTGAGCTAAAGGAAGCAAACCAGTTCGGTTCGGTTTAGCGGTTTCTATTTTCCTATCCTAGCTTCATATGGTATGGCCAACCGAGCATGGGCGATGGATACCATAAAGCGAAGCTCGAAGCAATGCCAAGGCTCAAGCGCCCTAGCCAAGCGAGTTCTTTATACCTCACGATGTGCGCCATAGCGTCAGCTTTTTGCATAGAGAAAATAGCCAGACATCTGGAATATAGACGAGGCTTCTTGCGGCCCTGAACATGGTGGCGTAGCGTGGTCGTCGAGTGCGCCATACACGAAGGGCATATGTTAGATATTAAATGAGCTCGGAAACCATGACGGTGGCTTTCCGACGCCATTTTTGTCTTGCATACTACATTCAACACTTATCAACTTGTATTTAAGACTAGAGTTCGTGTAAAATGCGACTTCTTAGCGCCTTTCCGTTACTAAATTTCAAGTGACGCCATTACATCTAGAAACGCACAAGAACTCCACCTTACATTGAAGCATGGGAGGCGGCTCTGTGTTCAGTACAGGATTAGATTTCAGTGCGCGACGGTTAAGGAAGATTCCTGTTCCTTTTTATTGTCTTTCTGTATTATAGTAGCATACTAGAGAATTCGAAAAGCCGGCTTGTAATTTCTTGTGCGTGGCTTGGCTTGGGGAATCGCCTATAGGACGATATGGTAGGGCCATAGGACATAAGGGAACTGGCCTTGGTTATAGGCAAACAAGCTTTAACCCAGGTATACGGGAAGCTACCTATACCCGCTACGGTTTCCCTGCAGGGCTAACGGCTATAGGAAAATAGGGTTTACCAGGAAAGGGAATGGCATGGTCTTGTCCACTGCCATGACAGCACGAATATAACCGCCAAAACTGCTATGAAAATAAGTTAACTACGTGATGTTAATTTTTTTATTAATGTCTTTTTTTTATTTTATGTGTTCCTAGGATACCTGTTTGTAACCAGTTCAGCTTTTTCTCAAGAGATCTTAGCATATTTCGAAGATGCCGCGTGCGAAAGCCGACGCTAACAAGCCACGTGGTCGGATGACCGCTTACGCGTTCTTTGTGCAGACCTGCCGTGAAGAACACAAGAAGAAACACCCTGATGAGTCTGTCGTCTTCGCGGAATTCTCCAAAAAATGCGCCGAACGGTGGAAGACCATGAATGAGAAGGAACGTAAACGTTTCCACGAAATGGCCGAACGTGACAAGACTCGCTTCGATGATGAAATGAAGGATTATATCCCACCCAAGGGCGAAAAAGTCCGAGGACGCAAACGCAAGCAAACAAAAGATCCGAATGCACCCAAACGCGCTTTGTAAGTAGTACAGTTTTGCAACTTGTTTACGTTTACCACATCAGGCCAAGTCTAAATTTCTGGTTATTTCTTAGGTCAGCGTTTTTCTGGTTTTGCAATGATGAGCGTGGAAAAGTCAAGGCAATTAACCCCGAGTACGGAGTGGGAGACATCGCCAAGGAGTTGGGTAAGAAATGGGGTGATGTTGACCAAGCTACCAAGAGCAAATACGAATCCATGGCCGAAAAGGACAAAGGCCGATATGAGAGGGTAAGCACGTCCTTGTGCGTAAGAAGTTCTGGTTTTCATATTGTTGTTACTTATCCAGGAAATGACTGCTTACAAAAAGAAGGCAAAGGGAGCAGAAGCTGAAGCAGAGGAGGAAATTGACGACGATGATGATGACGATGACGGCGATGATGATTAAATTATACACCGTTGTGGCGGGCATGCCCTTCGTCACGTTGTACTACCCCGTTTTCCTCATTTTTGGCCATTTTTTGTAAGAAGATTCTCATGTCTTGTAAATAGCCTCAAATTTCTTTACCTACTCCCTCCCGAGCTGACATTAGTTTATGAAGAAAAAACTTAGGCTACAAACTGATTTGTCTGGCATGGGTATCATACGGTATTCATCAATGCGGTTTTCCAAAAATATTCCATACATACTAGTGTTTGTAGGCCCATAAACAACCCATCGACAAAGTTACCAAGTTTTTGGAGGCTGATGATCACTTAGTTTTTACACATGGAGCTGATTAAATTTCGCTCGATTTTTTTTAATACTTTTTTTCACTGGGTATTTAAAAAAATGGCCTCAATGTTTCGAATTCTGATAACTGTATACCTGTTCGCCCCGCAAGCCCTAGTATTTTAAGTTTTTGGATGTGTTTTGGCAAAACGATTCAGACTGGAAAACAGGAAGTATTGCTGCAACAAATTGGTTTAATATTTGTCATGTGTCTTCTCATTCAACTTGGGGAAACATACATAAACCATTTTTTGTAAATCACGCCTTTTTGTCCATTGCCTGTCTTTTATCAAATAACGTTCTAGTCTTTCTAGCGAAGTTGGTCGATAAACCATGGCTCGTCCTCTCGCTCGTACTTCGTCAGAGGAATATCGATTGGATAGGGCAACGAATTTTTAGGTGGGTTTCCACCGCGACCGATCTCAAACCAAGCACTACTTGCTCCCGTCTAAGGAATACGGTTTTTTAAGACTTGTTCCTAAAGTAGAGCTAAGGAACTTACGACATATTTGGGTAAAAATAACACACCAAGTTCGTACGCTTGAATTGTACAGCTCCCCTTCTTATTCTTCATTCCCCAAGCAGCTTTCGACAGATTAGCACTGGACAGTACAAACCATAACGCATTTTGACTATCGGCTGATAATCGAACATAACTTTTGATGTGTGGTACGGCTCTCGTGCGTAAACGATGATCGCTCTTCCATTGACTACACAAAAAATCATACAAATCACGGATTCTACTTTTTACTTCTTACTATAAGTAATCCTTCAACCAGGGCTGCTTGCTGTGTTGTTTCTTCGTATACGGCAAACATCCTCCACCCAAAACTCCATTTAGGCTCGTCGCTACGTTCTTAAAACTTGGAAACACCTAAAACAAGAACGCGGTTCATTGCAAATAACATAGGAATTATGGTGTGGAAAAGTCACCAGTTTAACGTTCTTTTGATCACGTAATACTGGTTTAGTGCTTGCACATAATGCATTGCCCATTTCATTGAGGAACCAGTCATTTGGAGTAGCGCCTAAACTTCCGATAGAAGAACACTGAATAATTGAGGTCCAGGAAGTCGTGTCCGATTCTGGTACCACAACGTGGGTCTGCAGCAGAGACTGTAGGTATCCTAAGCCCCAGCGTTTTATTTCCGACCCTTCATAAGAGCCGGGGATGGAGGGAAGCAGACAAACGCTACATAAAACACTCAGTAATTTACTTCGTAATTAACTTTTAGTACCTGACGTGGGAGAAATCACAGGCTTCGATCCGCTCCAACCAAGGTTTCAAGACAGGAAGCTGGTATGCATGGAAGTATCGAAGTAAATCACGCTTGAAAAAAGTCGGTGATTCCCCACTGCAGGAAGTACTGCTTAGTTGGGGACACGGCGGGCTTATCCATACTCTATAATTTGAAATTAATCTTAATAGTTAATCCGAAATCGCGAAAGCTTCGCAGTTTACCCTTGCGTCCTATTACTCCAGTCTGATTCGATCAGGTTGCCCGTATGAACGACAATCCGGAGGCTCTGATCTTCATAAAATAGAACGCACATTTTTCTAAGCAAAGGGATAAAATAGGTTTAAAAATACGTTTTATTAATTACATACGTATGATGATGACCAAAAGGATATTTGGGCTTCACCCGAACAGCTTTTATGCTAGGAATTGCCTCTGATAGCTTCCTCAACTCACTAGTGTCTTCTCCGTGTAAAAGCAGCATAGGTTTTCGTCTACAAGAAATAGACATGAAAGGAAAAACAAGGAAGGAATATTTGTATTTTTTTACTGAAGTCCAAAGCGACAGTACTGCGCAAGTAGCCATCCCACTTCGACCATATAATTGAGCTGAAGGCTTTCAGACAAATTGCCCAAAACGGGGTCCAAGATATCTATGTTAAATCGGTTAAGACAACTGGTTTTACAAGGCATTCGACAATCAACCTAACCTGAAAACTTGACGCTGAGTAGCTCTTTGTCTGTAGCTGGAACATCTTCTATGCTGCTCAAGAAGAAGTGGAATGGGGCAGATAAAGTCCATTTCTCAAGAATTGTCCACTGAGACGAGTTGGACGTCAAGCTGCTTAGATACGCGTTCTTTTCGGAATCTTGGTCTTCATTTAAGCGAGCTTTTTTGGCGAGTGGAGGTGCAGTGGATTCGTCAGAAGTATTTCTTGTTGACGTAGTAGCGACTGCGACTGCTTCAACTGTAGGTAAAAGGTCGTCTTTTCCTTCTGCCGTCATCACTGATACTTCACTGCCTATAACCCAAATTACTAATCAGTGTTACAGGGACTATATTAAAGGACAATATTTAACGTTTACCAGAAACGCTGATTTTCCCGCGATTTAGCAAGCTTAAAACGCACTGAATTTGCTCAGCAAGGGCAGAATTAATACCATCACCAAGATCGCTTATTTTTGCGACCTCCTTTGTGAAGACCTTCTTAGCCAGCTTTTCAACTAAAATCGAATTGCATATTAAATGTATCTTTACTGCTATGAAAATAATTGCAACGACGCTTACCATATTCGTGCTGAAATTCTGCGAAGTGAATAGGATTTTTTCTGTAGCATCTACTACCGAACAAGCATTCCGACCTAGCTGCCATTCTAACAAAAACACGTGTTTGCATTATGCGCAACCTTCGCGCTCATCGCTGGAAGGAAGGACCACATATCGAACCCGCGAATTTTGATTTATAGCGACAATAACTAATATTTAAACACAACGTTTTATCTCTGTATCTTATGCATTTCAGACACACAGAATAGAAAACATAGCTCTATTGATGCTTTCTGCCATCAACTCCAACAGCTTCAGAGACGGAACTGAAACCGTCACGTCTGAAGGATAAAATCGTATTTAGAAAATAAGTTGTCTCATTATAGTTAATATTACTTGAGTAGATCCGCAAGTTCTTTCTTAATTCTTTCCACAACCGGTGGACCATAATGGGCAAAAGCTGTATATAACTGAACCAAGGAAGCACCAGCCCGAATTTTTTCATAAGCGTCTGCTCCTGACGAAATTCCTCCGACTCCAATAATTGGCATTTCTCCTATAAACAACAATAAAACATGCTCGAGATGATCAGATTCTTTACCTTTCGTTAGCCGGTACATCTCACGAATCGTCTGCGTAGCCATGTCTTTCAAAGGTTCACCACTGAGCCCCCCAATTTCAGGTTTATGTAAGCTATTCAAAGATGCCGGTCGCGAAATCGTCGTATTGCTTATAATCAAGCCATCCAACCGATACTAGATATTCAGTAATACAATGTATTATTTAAATGAGAAGGTCAAGGTTACACTACCTGTGTACTGCAAACAATTTTCGCTATGTCGCGTTTGTCATCTTCTGTTAGGTCTGGGGCAATTTTTAGCAGAACGGGTGGGTGCCGAGACGGCAAAGAATTTCTCGCCTGGAGTACCTTCGAAATAAGACCTTGCAATTCCTTTGCATTTTGAAGGAGTCTCAGTCCGGGTGTATTCGGGCTATATTGACGTAATTAACTTAACTTAAGTAAAGCAAAAGAAAGAAATATACCTGGAAATATTGATAACTAGGTAATCCGCAACATCACCGAATTTTTTCACGCCTTTAACATAATCAGCTGCCGCATCTTCAGACATTTTGTTCTTTCCCAGATTCACTCCCAGTACCCCGTAGGACTCCTGCCCAGTATGTCTTTTTACTCGATCGTATACAATTTCATGTCCTTCGCTATTGAAGCCGTACCTTATTGAGAAACCGAATACCGTCATTAGAAAGCAGTAATTTTTTGGGTACCCGTCTTACCTATTAATGATCGCTTTATCTTCGAGCAGTCTAAAAACTCGAGGCCGAGGATTACCAGGTTGGGGTTCAGGTGTTACTGAACCTATTTCAACGAAGCCAAATCCAACATCAAACAATCCTTCAAACGCTTCTCCATGTTTATCGAAACCGGCTGCCATCCCCAGACAATTCCGGAATTCTTGACCAAACAATTTCGTACCCTAGAAACGAAGTAATTTAATTTTGTATTTCGCAGCAGTCGAGACTTCTCTTACAAGTGACGTATATTCCTTGGTCTTCGGTTGAATAAGGCGGTGTTTAGCCGCCCAAACGGCAGCATTGTGCGCTAACTCAGGATCCACCCATTTGTGAACCATGGGCATGAGAAATTTCATGTAAAAGTCTTCATTGCCTTTGATTGTGCATATTGAGGCAAAGGCCACAGTTCCGCCAAATGTGACGGCTCCAAGCGAAAATAGCTTCCTCTTAAGAAAACACAAAAACCATTATAATGCGTGTTCTTTACATAAACTAATGGCTAAAATATTAATTACTTGTAGACTATTAGCCGCCATGGCACATTATTATTTTTTAACTGTGTCCCGTGGACACGACGACCAGCAGTGTCCTAAGAAAAGCAAGAGTTGGAAACGTTTTTTTTTATTTGTTTTTCCTGTACCGCTAACGGTCACGTTTGTCTCTCCCTGCTGCCCTTGGCCATAAACAGCTCCAAGTAAAGAAATTTGCCCGCTAGATTTCGATTTACGAATTGAAGGCCTGTTTAGCTCTGCAGATATGTTGCCTGCTCCTATAGCATCTTCCCTTTTGTAATTGTCTTTGAAAAGAGACATATTGAACTCTTTCCTAAATTTTTCAATTCGATCCGAGCGTACAAATTGAGTCGAAATTAACCGAAATGGAATATGAAGCAAGAAAACCAGTATATAAGACATTAGATCTTTTGTATTTGGTATATTATATATCTATCACATCCTAAAAAAATCCACTGGGGACTAGTAAGAGTAATAACGTCCACATAATTGCACTCCAGTCAAGGCAAGGATAGAAAAACAGTTTTTGAAACCCGATTATTTCCAAACCCCATAATTGAAATATGGAGAAACAATTGGCAGCTACCTTAAATGTGAAAAAGACAACCAGGGAAGGATCAGAGCGTTGGGTTTGCAGGCTTGTGCCAAATTCGCAGGAAGACTAGATCGTTCTGCTCGGGTAATTTGGTAGGTATCTCGAAAAGCGGACAGTGAGCACGCGAAGGGCAGCAAGAAGCGCTTTTGGCGTAAGTCATGGGTAAAGGAGATACATAATTCAAGTGAAACCATAAAAATACCTAATAACTTAATAGGTATTCTTTAAAAAAAATAATCCCAGTTAAAAGCGAACCAAAGAGAGAGAAACTGCCAACGAAATATAAAACGAGAGCTGTTTCGTGACTGGTAAATCCATTACACATGGACAGATCTTGCATTAGCTCTGGGCTCTGACGACTTCGTTCGTCTTAAATACTGCCCGGGAGCTGCCCCATTTGTCTCAGCGGTGAATTTGGTTGGGTCCCAAGCTGTCGCATCACCTTGCACTGCACCAGGTGCCTGGCGACCACGAGCTCGGATCATTTCTTGTTTGATGATTATCTCATTCGTGAGATACGCTTCTTGGCGGATCTGGTCAGACAAGGAACGAGCCATATCTGGTATAGCCCACTGCACCAACATCACCAGACAAGCTACCACGTTTTGGAATACGACCACAAATGCCAAACGTGCAGCCATAATAATCCAATAGTTTGCGTTATGCTCATACCTTGAAACAAAACATTCAACTATTAGCACGAGTGCATGTCTATATACAATTAGGTAAAAGTTCGATGAAAACTTGAAGTGATAAAAATAACATACGGATTAGCACTATCCGGCGGATTGCGATGGTCTTGATAATAGCAGAGTTCAACATGTTGCGACAAATGAATCACAGGACGAGACTGTTCAGGAAAATCACTAGTATTGAAGGCAGCTAAAGAGTGGTTTAAGTATCCTGCTAAAGTTCCGTCAGGACTGTCACGTATCGTGTAAACCAGGCGTGGGATAAAATCAGACGTAAACGCAATAATAAAGCCCTATTAGATAGAAGAATATTAGGCACTACGTTAGAAAAAGTGGTAAGTCATTACATTCGTGACGACAGCCAGCTTGCCCAGTCCATCCAAAATGCTGTACCAGATGCCAATATCTTTCACTCTTTGGGCTACAGGTCGCCTATGTAACGTAAGAATTTTTCTTGCATCTAGGCGCATCTCAAGTATATTGTTGAGTAGGGCAAATAAGGGAGCCAGGGGAAAAGCTGCCACAAAAATGGTCACGAATCCATACTGCAGCACTACAAGTAAAAATGAATACCCCAATTTGGCATAAAATAAAATAATAATCACCCATTTCTAAATACTCTCCAAACAAAGTTTCGGTTCCCCAAGGGACCAATTTGTAATCTTGGGTCCACTGGGTGCGATAGCGGATGGTATTCGAATAATTATTCCGTTGGCCCAATCCCGTACGTACTTTCAACGTATTAAGCCACTTAAAAACCATCCTAAAAATAAAACAAAAGTTGAGAAATTCTTCATAATAAGCCATATTAAGTACATAAAACGAAAACTTACGGCCAGACCATTTCCAAGATGGAATTCATGGCTTGTTTGCCTACCATAATGATGGCCAATTGGATGCACAATTCCATCAAACAACCCCCAGGACCACACTAAAGCACGTTATATGCAATTCTTGAGTACAAGAAGTTTTTAAGTATTACCTCCTCCTGCCTATAACCCAGAAAGCGGTTATATTTACCGGGATAGCCAACAAATTTGCCTTTAAAGAAGGCAATGTAAAAGATAGAAGCGTAGTGATTGACGAATTGCAGCAAATACATCTTTAACGTAAGACTGTCTTCGAACTCGGATTGCGTCCGAAGAAGTTCCAATTCGGTTAACCAAACCGCCATTCGCTCATAAAACTACTCCAAATGAAGACAAATTACTAAAAACCAAAACAATTTATTGACTTACTTTATTAAAGACCAAGATGCAGGCCAAATTAAGGGACGCGGCAGTGGCTGTAGTAAAGAGCATAGCATAAGATGTGACTATAGAGTCTCCATAAATGCTAAGAGCGGCTAAAGTTGACATTCGGTACAGAATTACTCCTATGACAGCTGACAACGCAAGGCATACCTAAACAAGAATTTGCTACATCGTACTTGTTCAAAACAAACGCAAAGTAAGCTTACTAGTAAGAGTACCAACGATACGCTGAGCAAAGTGGCAGGAAACTTCATTTTCCAAAACGGAACTCTTGGCTCAAGTGTGTTCGTAATTACGTTTACCTAACAAGTCCATTTAAATTATACAACTAAAAATGAAGATACAAACACTGTTCCAATTACCTTTTTACTTTTTACGTGGGCCAATCTGGCCAAATACTGGGGTCTTGGGTGTTCTTCTTGAGCATCAAACCCAGTTAAATCCCAGCGATGAGTGATTTCTGCACTGTAACGTTTCCATAGCTCCAAAAATATAGCCGCTAAAGATGTTGTTATTTAAAAGAAGCTTGGGTAGAAGCATGTTTGGATCTTACCCCAGAATGACATAAAAATGGCAAAAAAGACCGTGGTGGCGTTGTCAAATAAATAAGTGACCCTAGTGTGCAAGCACGTTTCTCCCAGATACCAGTAATCGCAAAAGTGGTCGCACGCTGGGCACATAGTATGGTTTAATTTACCGCTGCATATTTCATCACTAAAAGAAAATGGGTTTAGCCTTATTATACAAGAAATTATTATTGCAATTACCTCGGAAGATTATTTCTCATTGTGCTGACACCAAACATAAAGCAAAGTACCCCCACTATAGATGCCCAAATTAAGGTATGGGTATAAAAACCCAACCATGCGAAATAGAGGCCAATTTTTACACCGAAATATTCTTTCACGTAGTCTAAAGGTTGATACCTGTACCACTCTCTCAAGGTAGCCCATCTCTGAGCAAGCAGTGATCTTAAATTGCCGTCTGCTTTAAGGCTTCCCTGAATAAATAGACAAAAATAAAACGATTAGGTACTAAGTGAAACTTTTGGTAAAATTCTTGTTACATCGTGCAATGGATAGGCTGCTCCGTAAGCTCCTTCCGCCAAAAGTCGTTCTATGCCAAAGGCAAATTCATCCTCGGTATCTTCACGGAATCTCTTCCGTTTCAGGATGAAGTCTACAATCCTTGATCGCATACTTGACGTATAAAACTCGTCTTCGTTCATATCGAAACTAAAACAGACGTCCAACTTAGATGACATTAGTAAAAAAAAAAAAAAACTTAACACTATTACAGATATTCTTTGTCTCTGCTGAAAACGGCGGTAAACCGTTGCTCTTTGGGAGGAAAAAGGATGGGGTCAGGCTTGATGTAATCCAAAGCTTGATCGAAACGAGACTTGACTCCAGTAACGATCTCGTTTGTCACGTTTTGGATCTGAAGCATTCCAGGTATTTTATTGAGAAACTCCAAACTGGCAGGTCCTACAGCTTCCATTACCTCAGGACGAATCTAAGTTTAACATGACGTATTAATTATATTGATTATTATTCGTATCAATTGTATTAATTTGGTAATATGCAAAGAATTATACCTTCTTCATAGGCATTCGTAACTTCAGAATTTCGGCATAACGACTCAGCACCTCTTGAGGAGCATGTACCTTAACAAAATGTAAGGTATGCCCGTCTCCTTCCTGGCTTTCAATTTCCAAGCCCTCTCTTTCTAAGTTGGCTTCAAATACATGTCGTTTTAATTGAGCTGCATCACATGCTTGAGAAACTACACTAGCGTCCCAAACTAAGATAAAGTCTATCTTCCTGAGTCCATCACTGAAAAATAAGCTGGGATTCTGAAAATATATAAGGTATATTTAACAAAGATTGCCTACTATAATTGAAAACTTACATGTTCCCAGAGCAGCTTTTTTGCACCGGTTAGGTGTCTCTCTTTTTCCAAAATTGGTGACTCCGAAGAAACGGATGGGTTGGGCAGTGACGATTGTGCGGGCAGTTTCTTCTCTGGGTGTTGTTTGCCATTTGAATATTCAAAGTGTGCAACGTCCATAAGGACATTTGCTTCTTCGTCTTGAAACTCTACGGAAGAGGGGTCTATGAAGGTAGCATTGGAGAAGCTGCTACGAGATGGGTAGCCCCACTGAGACGAGTGAAGCTGATACGGGTCAGTCATCACCAATGAGATGTGAGAAACTAAAATGTAAACTGAATATAAACAACTTAAGCTCCATGCTCATGCAGCAACAAACAAACTCAGCCAATCTACGAAACACCCCGTTACTTTTCGCATCTCGCAATGTCAATTCCAGCCCAGCAAGGCAGCATAATGCTAAAGATATAATAAATCAACTAGGATTCCAATCACACTTCGTCACTTGCAATTCTATGAAAGCAAGAGTTAGATAAAATACAGCCTAAGCTAAGTCGTAACTCAGATACTATAGCTTGGCTTAGCTGACATAATCTAGATTGGCTTTTATTTACATACACGTTCGTTGATTGCAAATTAAGTAAATCACATATTTAAAAGGTCAAGGTCCCTTTTTCTGTTTCTCTCGTTTGATTGATTACACGTAATTGCGTAGGTCTTAAGTAACATGAGCAAAGAAGATACCGGCACATGCATCCACATAATAATAATTAAATAATCTAAATAATAATTTTGATTAATTACCGTTTTTTGTTAATGTAGTTTAGTCACAAACCACATTTCACTACCATAAGAAAAACACGAAGATAACGACAAGCTTGATGCAAGCAAGTGACACTAGTGTCGCATTAGTCCGGGCCTGGGGCCGAACTTTCTTTTTGCTTTAGGGACGTTTTGATAGAAAAGTATAAAAAAGAGTGAGTACAAAACGGCGAAGTGATTTTCTAATTCAAATGTCAAACGGAAATAAGACCTTGATTATGAAACTTCCTCTATCTTATCAATCACAGCGAAGCACTAGTTATTTCCGTTTGGATCCACCCCAATCCGTAGTTCGGGTTTTCCCATCCATCGAAGATCGGACTAGTCCGATTGAGCCAGGAAATTAATTTAGTCAGTCAATCGACCACATTTTCAACTTAGCATATTAAGATAAGCAGAGCGTAATGGTCCTCCTCTGTATAATCACAAAAACCACATACAGTTTGTATAACTCGTGTCCATCAAGAGATAGCAGTGCGATTACGTTGCACTGTAGTGTCCAAAAAAAATCTACCCAATGGATACCCAAGAGATCGCTTATCCAATTATTTTTTCTTTGATTTGGGTGCGAAAGAAGGGAATAAAAGAGAAGTTTTAACCCGCTGGCCAGCAAAAGTTAAGAAAAAATAATTGGATAAGCGATCTCTAGGGCATCCATTGGGTAGATTTTTTTTTACATTACAGTACATATTTAAAAAAGAACACTCGATAACGCTTTCTGAAAAAAAAAGACTAAAACTGTATTCCTTGACAAACCAATCACTAGAATTTCTGTAACCACAACACAATCTAAGCTAAATGTCAAAACATGTGACGAGACTAACGTAATAAACGCTCGAGATTCTAATCACAAGTCTATGCCCTAAAAGCGGCAAGCGATACGCCACTCAACTTTACACACAATTTTTTTTTATCGCTTTAGGACTTTTATTCGCCGATCTTCCTGTAAGTTATGTACTGACTAGTACGAACATTTGGCCGTAGTGCTATCGTAACTAAATCTGCGTTAATCGTTAAGTAGCACTTCGAGAATCCATCACATATTTAAGATGTAAAACTTAACTAAACTAATTATGTACTCAAGAAATATTTGCTCCAATGTCGATTACGGACGGCTTAAGGTACAGCTTTTATCAAGTAATCCGTATTGAAATAAATGACAATAATCGAAATATCGTCCCTAAAGAGCCGAACGACATCATCAGGCATAGTCAATAACTCCGACAACCTGTCATGGTCTAAGCCTGTTTCTGTGGTACTCAAAGCATGGCGAAGTAAATGGGTAGCACCATTTCTGTCTAGGGGACGTTTTCTTAGACCTTCTCTGCGAGCTGTGAGCATGTTATTTATTTCGGCAAGAGACACATCTCCTTGAGGTAGATGCAAAGACCCTAATGCTTCACGGCCGGACATGTGTTCGCCCACCAATCGAACAACTTCCAATGGGGTTAGCTGATCCCATAACCCATCCGATGCAACGATTAAGAATTTATCTTTGGGTGCTAACTTATGAGTGCGAATTTCAGGGGTGGCAGAAAGATAGGGAGGTGTTTTATAGTTGGGCGGTAAGGCATTGCGGCCTATAATAGGTACAACGTGCTTTTCCAATATATTTCTAGGCCACTTAAATCGATAGTCCCCTAAGGCTCTAAGTGGCATGAGCTGTCCAAGAAGGCGATCCATTCGCAATACTGTATCACGCTCACTCTTCGGGTGTTCCTGTGAATAACCGAATATAAACAACATTCAAAAGGACTATAAAGAAATACCTGAAATATTCGTTCAACCTCGCCAGGATTTTCTGTCGTGTGTTCCACCGATACTTTCAAAGGCAACCAGTTTCCGTCTTCGCCTTGATAGCCAACAACGGCTTGACAATCTCCGACACTGGCCACCATAATTTCATTATTGTGGACGTACGATACACAAGCCACCGCTCCGGACATGGCAACGCTCAGCGTCGCCAAAGCCACGCTCTTCTCTGTTGCCATTTTCTTGTGAGAGCTTTTGTATTCTTCTACAGGATACGAGGCTTGGTTTCCCAGCAGGTTAAGTAAGGCTTCCTGGCTAATGTCTTTATCCAAGTGGATAAAGGCTTGCGTTATGCAATCTTCTGGAGAGGTTTTATTGAATTCCGTAGCTAGATAACGGATGTAATCGCTGTAACTTTCTTGATAAAGGCTCGTTAGTTCCGCTCTAAGTTCAACCGTCGAAGTGACGTCTTGAATGAAATGTTTAGGGTCAATTTGATCAAGTTGCAAAAACTGGTTATAAGGTTCCAGGTAAGGTTTAGCTAGTGCTGTGCATACGTAGGTGAGGAGGCGCTTAGAGATTACTTGAGAACATGACGGCCCACCATGACCGTCGTAAATGGCGAAAAGCATACCTACAATTGAATGGACGCTTTATACGCAAGTTTATTTTATATGTTTTACCATTAGTTGCTTTGCAGTGAGCTATTGCTAAGGTGTCCTCCATTGGATTATTAGAAGATAGCTGATTCCAATCATACGATTTTACTGGCCCTGGTATCGTTTCTTCTCTGCTCCTTTCGCCTGATTGAAGTATATGGGTGGCCTAATCATTGTGTTAAGTGTTTATAAGAAGAGCAGACCTGTTACTTCTGAACCTGATCAGGTGTTAACCTGGGGTAATTAGAGGATGTTGAAACGTCGTGCTTGAACCCGTGCTTGGTTCCATTCTGAAGCTTTCGATCATTCCTGTTCACGCCAGGAGGGGGGCAAAGAGCACAAAAACGGGCTTGCTGACGGTACTGAGAGTTCAAAACGTAAGTGCGATGTCCCAACTTGCTTTGCTGAGCCTGTGGTGGCTGTCCAGCTCCAGCAGCAACGCGAACTTCTCTTACAAGTGATGACAACGACAAACGACAGCACGTCACTGCAGCCATAACAATCTTCTGCAAACCTCTAAGCTATAAGTTCAGTCATTACAAATCCGATCTTTACTTGGCTTTTTCTATATCACCTGAGCTACTGGTACTGCGCCTTCATGTGCCTCGGGAATATATATAAAAAGAAGCACATAATTGTCTATAGATGGCGCCACCAACGCCTCTATCATTTCCTCATTTCACAGATTTGAATGTAAAAATAGCTTTAAATTGCTCCAAATCTCTGAAGCCTGAACTCGGCCTATACATTATATAATTATTAGGCTAGGTTATATCTAGGTAAAGTTAAATTTAAATTTTTTAAAGTCAGATTTCTTTTGAAACTATCTGGCGTAGCAATTGTTAAACATATTTTTTTTTACGCGCCATAGGTGTAGCAATAATAGCGACCATTTACAAAACTCCCTTATTGTATAAAATATGTGATTTCACAACAACTGATATATTGTATCACACAGGCATGATCTCGATTAAAAGAAGGCTATTCTCCTCTGCATGAGAAAAATCCAACGGGAGCAGATGGTGTTTTCTTTTTTCGAAAAAATCGGCCCACGTGACTTGATTGCGGAACATGAAACTTCTCATGTGCCTACGTTCCGCATGACATGTTTACCAATATACTAGATAGGGTGAAAATATCAAAATGATTTTTTTATTCCCCGTACTCCTGAGTTGCGGTTCTGTATCCTCAAAGCCATTTCGCAATACAGCAATTAAAAGTGGAAGGTTGTTAATTTCTTCCGATATTCACTTTCGAACTACTTCTAGTAAGATCCGTTCCCATAATAAGACCAGGTGCTTTTATTCACATACTTTATCGGACCGACACATATAAAAGACCGTAGATACCGTATCTCGTGCAGTCGCATTCTAAAGCGTCTTCGCCAAAGATGTTACGTCTCGCATTACTTTTTACGTTAGGACTTTGTGGGGTTCTAGGGGATGTCGTAACTTTACCAAGGCAACTTGGCTCTTTTCCTCATCCTTTACCCGCATTCATTGAAGTGCACAAGTTTGAAGATCCTGCTGAACCACTTGTAGATCGCTACACATTGTACGTGTCGACTTTCGATGGCACCGCTCTACTGCAGGTAATCCATTACTCCCACTAAAAATATACACTAACTGATATCGTGGACTATTTTAAAGCACGATCCCGTGTTTTATATGCGATCTCCCGGACGTTTCTTGGATGACGTCCCCAACTGGCAATTGGCACGTTTAGACAACTCCGCGTATTGGCCGAACAACCCCGACATTCTTCCCAGTAAAAACATAAAAATAATATATTTCGTCTTACTATTTTTTTCCAGGTACCGTTATTAATGGATTTGAAGGTGTAATCTGGACCTCGGGTTTCTTGGTTCCCACCAAAACTGCAGGCAAGCTCCAAATCTACAACATGAAACAGGCCGACCCCGCTTCCACTGATCTGAACATTGCTTCGGGTGATGTACAGTTTGAAAATTTGCCATAATTTAAGCTGAAAGTACAAAATATCTCTATGTACCTTCCATAGGATAAAGATTACTCTTATCATCGCGTTCTTTGGAAGGATATGGATGCCGACGGCGACCTCGATGCCTTGACCGCTCGCTTCCATAACGGTTTGACTTACTAATTTACCCAATTGCTTTTATGGATAAGACATGTTTGGTTCCTAGGTGGTGATGTTAAATCTTTGGCATGGCTGGAAAATCCCGGTGCCCCTGTCAAAAACTGGGTGCAGCACGATATTATTCTCGGAGGACCTGATGTGCATTTCCGCAATGTTGAATTGACCTCGGCTGGATTAGTAATGGACTGTATCTTGGCTGCCGAGTTCTGGAACCAGAGAGCTACAGCATATTGCATCCCATCTGGTGCCGTTGATGGCTGGAATGAACCTAACAACGTAATTTTATTTCGACCTTGGATTTTGAAGAAATATTAATCGTAAACGTGACAGATCCAAGCCGTTGTTTTCGATGCGGGACTTGGCCAACCTTTCGATATTTTGGTGGAAGATCTCAACCAGGACGGCAAACTGGACGTCCTTATCACAGCTTTTGATGGGAAGTTGGGAAGCGTTTACGTTTACGAGATCCCTGATGATCTTTTCAAGTAAATATTGCGATAACAATTGAATGGTATGTGTTGACATTTTCTCGTTAATTAATAGCGGAACTTGGACACGTCACACCATTGCCGACAATTTCAATCCTCATTTTATGATCGTCGGCAGCGCCATGAGTCCCGGATCTCCTAAAACTTTCTACCCTAGTGATTTCTACGCAAATGAAACCTTAGCGGACGGACGGTAAACTATCTCATCTCAATAACTGCCCAAATGTGTAACTCTATTTCTAGTCAGCACAAACCGTGGTTGATTCTGTCTGGAGATGACGATGGTAAATGCTACATTCTCAGGCCTGTATCCGACGAAGTGGACGACTGGAGTTACACTAAAGTTGTCCTGCTCAATACCGGGGGCACTACCACCGGTAAACAATACGGAATTCCGTGTCCCGTGTTGTTTGGTCGCTTATTAACGGTTTCTTTATTTTTGTTCTTTTAGGCAAACTCGCTGCTGTGGATATCGACGGCGACGGTTACACCGAAATTATTGCTGCTGGTTACTCAGCTAACACAATCTGGGTTTTCACATATGCCCCTCTTTAAGTGATTTTCAACAATTGCATTAGCAATACATTCTGCAAAAAAGTACCCAAATGTAGTTGTATTATCTTTAATCAGACTCTTCATCTAACACCAATCAAGTGTGCAACATTTCAGTACACGGAAGATCAAAGTGTATTGATTTTTGAATACTAATAAGCGCTTTGGTCAGCATTATAGCTTAGCGCCATTTCCAAGGTTTCTCCAAGCTTGCATACTGAAATGCACGCGAAGCGCGAGAACTTACCAGCTTTTACCAGCCTTTTATGCCAACACGAAAAGTATTTCTGCTTCTGATGGAATCGGACGACTTTAGCTACGTTCTCGAGTCTTCCATACAGAATATCGAAGCAGTATCCGGCAAGTCCCACGTGCGCTGTACTACAAGTGAAACCACTGACGAAAATTGGTTTATCAATTAAGTTCGTTGCCACAGCTTTTTTATATAGCAAACATAACAACGAGGCCAAAAGGGACCCATGGAATTTCTCAACGTATTGGTTAACTTGAAGGGTTTCTTTTTCGATGAAGCCCATAACGCCAGTAAAAGTTGAAGCTCCGAAGGGAAGGGGAAAAAACTTAGTGAAAGAATATAGAAAACAACAAAAGACATGCGCGCCTTTTTCACTTGCTAAATATATGCATTGGGGTACACACCAGAAATCAGGTAACAATCTGGGGGGCTCAGGAGTAATTGGACCAGTGGACGTAATGGACGATACGTTATTCAATTCGTCGAATCGTTACACTATCAACGATCTACTTGATGGAAGTGTCGAAAATAGGAATACGACTGCAAACTTAAATTTGGGTCAATACGAGTCACCCTCACCTGTTTCTTACAATGGTAACATTTCAACACTTTCTCTAAACAATCCAAATTTTGTAACACTTTTGCGACCCGGTAAAAATAGAACGTACAGACACCAACAGGGTCTTTGTGCTTACTGAGTTTCTGGGATATACTTGCAGTATTTTGTCCGTAACGTCCAATTTAATTAAGTTAGTTGAAAAGGGGGTGGTAAATGTTATTACTGACTCCACATGGTAAGCTAATTAAGGAGGAAGCGCAAATCGAATTTAGTGCCTATAGCTCTGAAACGGCTCCCAATAGGATGAAGCAAGTATCGTATTTGTGCAAAATCATTGCTTTGCTAGGCCCAACGAAAGGATAGTCAAAATTTATAATGTGACTCCTGTATTAAACTACGTTTATACGCCTTATTGCACAGTTTTCTAAATTAATCCCTCAACAGATGATATAGCTGGACTCAGTGAAAGTAATGCGCCATTGTCGCCGGTACCGTCGCAGATAGCTTCTCCTGTACCGTCTACGTCTTCAGGGCCTATGAAACGGAAACAGCGCAGATACAGGACAACTTTCACAAATTACCAATTAGCTGAGCTAGAACGCGCTTTCGCCAAAACCCACTACCCGGATGTGTTCTTCCGTGAAGAACTTGCTACAACGATTGAACTAACAGAAGCCAGAGTGCAAGTACAGCAATAGCCAAGTGTTTTACCATAATCCTAAGAATGAGCTGTGAAAAGGTATGGTTCCAAAATCGGCGAGCAAAATGGAGGAAACAAGAGAAGATGATGTACAAACCAGAACAGCAATTGGAGCATGTTATAGATGATTGCTTACCGGGTCAATCTTTGCCGGAATTACTTTCGGTGCATAACTTTGTACCTCCTAAGACGGAATGTGAGCTAGATTCTTTTTCTATGGCAAGTGATGCAGATGGAAGTAAGTCCGTGTTTTGCGAATACAGATAATGAAATTTGGAATGCCTTTTAGGGAATATGAGCAGTAACCTAGCTGTACCAAGCCAGACAATGCACTCAGGTAAATATGTGGTCATTAAACAGAACATCTCAGCAATATTAAACTCCACTGTCTAGATCACACGGGGAATAGTGGTTCTATGAATGCATTGGGGTTACCGGGCGTTTATTTCAATCTGGAATGGCCGCCCAATATTTCACCTTTGATTTACGCCACACCAAATTCGCCACAGCCCTCAACCTCGTTCAATAACTACCAACCCTTTCATTCAAATCTGCTCCACAATCCAACAACATACATGGAAGAATGTCATGTTTCAGCGAAAGAATCTAATGCGAAAGACTTACTACGCAATACGTTTCAGCAAACAATGAACACCGCCGCAGAAACCACAGGGACAGCAGAGCAAAGGAAGACCTATGAAGACAACTATTTGTTGAGTGACGACATTGGCGATGAAGTTCGTTTGGCGAACTTGGCTTTTATACCATCACAAGCTAGTATAAAACAGGACTTCCAAACTGAACTAGACGAATTGACACGAAGTGAAGAGTCAAATCTTATGTTTCTGCACTTGGATAACAGTAATTAATTATTGAAACGTTATTTGTTGAATCTTTGTTGTCTTGGAAATATACTCATTCCAAACGAAGAATTCGTTTAAAACAACGGAATTTCAAACTTTTTAAGTTCGGAACTTTCGCATAAGTGGAAATGTGCATCTGTCACTCGGAATAGTAATTAGGCCATTTTTTGCAATTAAGGGTCGATAAATCTCATTTTCATGCAAATAAATACTAGACAAGGAATTTATTGACTTCGCGAGAATATAACAAATTTTCACACTTTCCTAAGCTTTTAAATTCCCGGAAATGAAAGTTCAAGAATATTTGGATTTGCGAATAAAGCGTATTAGGAGTTAATTGATGAGAAAAAAACGAATATATCTCTTGCTCATTTATATTTATATTTTCCGTCATTTTGCATATGTCGGCTGTCTGCCCTGAAAGCCTGAAACGGAATATTAAATCAAAAATAGCAATGATTGACTGCCATAGGTCCTTTTTGGCCTTGAGGTGTTTGACAAAAGGGTGGAGTAGGAGCGATAGTAACAAGGCTGATGCTGTTACCATGACAGTACAGCGTAAACAGACTCTTTTTACGTTTACCATTTTGCCACGTTTTATTTTCTCCTTTTGAATTTAAGAAATGTATTTGCGCTATTACTTTAACGAGAAAGGTGAAAGGGTGTACACCCTTAAAGTAAGTTTATTAGCTCTCCCCAGTCCTAATCTAACAGCCATATCTTGTATTCATGTCTCATGTGTTGATGTGTAGCCCGTTGACCTAAGCGGAAAGCCAACCCTTTCTGCACATCCTGGTAACTACTTGCATAGCACTCCTATATTGCATTTATATTGTATTTTTTTTTATATTTTAGCACGTTATTCGCCGGAGGACAAGTACTCGAGGCAACGAATTACCATAAAGAAGCGTTATGGTCTTCTCCTCACTCAGCAGCCTTTGCAAGCATGCTAGAAGACGCGGAAGCCCTGAGAAGGTTTCTGAGGAATCATCCAAGATTAGTGTCGTAAAGACCATGGCACTACATTTCTGTTGAAAGCAAATAAACTCTTATAAAAATTGTAAAGTATCATTCATTATAGCTATGTGGCAAACAAGCTGCAGTTTTGTCCGATCGAGAAAAATGTTTAGTCTTTGGCGCCAACTACCAAAGAAAGTGGGGTGTTTAAAGGGCATGTAATCCTTGCGCAGGCATTATAGCACCTCTAGCTAACATTTATCTCAACATATATCATAGTGGTGCTGTAACGACAAAGCAAAGATCCAAGCCACCCTTGCGAAACGGCTAGACGTTCGCCTTTTATATCGGATAAGATAGTGAATCGAAGGGAACGGATCGCAGTTCCTGGGAAGTGCACCTCTTTGTATTATGTATCCTGCAGTAGTCACGCCCTCGAGACTTCTACACGTGCTTACGTCATTTGCTTTTTTGTGATTGTTTTGTGTTCGTAAAATTTGAAGCTCTTTATGCTCCATTCTTATGGCGTTTTTCTGATGAGTGTTTCGTTGGTCGAATAGATAGAAAAAAATAACTTTTCAAAATGAGCCTGCCCAATGCTCGTAAAATGTTTACCGCGCAAGAGGGACCTCCCAATGCTCTGGCTTTGAACAGGGAAAACACTCAGGTTGTGATTGCTGGACGAAATGGTAATCTTTCAAGATATTCCGTGTTTGTGTTTTCTAGCATTCTAACTAAGTTTTAATGTTTCTTTAAAGTCTTTAAGGTATACGAGATAAGGGAGGATGAGTTTTTCGAGAGAGCCAATTTACGTGTTGGGAAGAACTTGAACCTCAACTTTTCCTGCAACGACGTTGTTTGGAACGTGGTCGAAGGTTCGTACAACTTACGTTTCTATCAAACGACTTGGTTTCATTGCTCAGTTTCGTTACTTTCAGAACAATGGCTGGCAACGGCCGCTACGAATGGAGCAGTTGTTCTTTGGAACCTAAACCGACCGTCTAGGATGAAGCAGGAAATGGTTTTTACCGACCATCGTCGTACGGTCAACAAAGTAACTTTCCATAGCAAGGACGCCAACTTGCTGCTGTCCGGATCTCAAGATGGAACCATGAAATGCTTTGATATTCGACAGAAAGAAGCGGTTTCAACATTCTTCAGGTAAGAAAAATTTGCGTAATAGTATAAGCAGAGTGGCGCAGTGGAAGCGTGCTGGGCCCATAACCCAGAGGTCCGTGGATCGAAACCACGCTCTGCTATAT
>RJJA01000077.1:0-40429 GCA_003724045.1 Lepidurus arcticus | reverse complement strand
CAGTGGAAGCGTGCTGGGCCCATAACCCAGAGGTCCGTGGATCGAAACCACGCTCTGCTATATCTTTTCTTTTGTTGCGAATTTCATTTAAACTTTCACATACTTTCGAAAACCGGAAGAGTAATATTGCAATTGCTGTGTATTATAAGCAGAGTGGCGCAGTGGAAGCGTGCTGGGCCCATAACCCAGAGGTCCGTGGATCGAAACCACGCTCTGCTATATCTTTTCTTTTGTTGCGGATTTCATTTAAATTTTCGCATACTTTCACATACTAAAACGCTGAGAGTAATATTACAGTTGTAGTGTGTTATAAGCAGAGTGGCGCAGTGGAAGCGTGCTGGGCCCATAACCCAGAGGTCCGTGGATCGAAACCACGCTCTGCTAGAAACCTTACTTTTGGTGCTCCTGCGCCCTATTTTTACAAACGGATATGATAGTTTTGAACTAAAGAGTAGTTTCGTTTCACTCTTAGTAACGCGGAGAGCGTTCGGGATGTGCAATTCAGTCCACACCATAACTTCGCATTCGTGGCAGTATCCGAGAACGGAAACGTGCAGACGTGGGACATGCGCCGAACAGATAGATGCGAAAAGCAGTTTACTGCTCATTCAGGTCCGGTATTTGCGTGCGACTGGCATCCAGAAATGGAAACTTGGTTAGCTACCGCCGGCAGAGATAGAACTATCAAAGTACCGTAGGAAACGTCTCACTTCCCATCAGACCTTAAACGGACGTTGTGTTTTTAATCCCAGGTTTGGGATTTGGGTCCTCGTCCGATATTAACTCACACCGTTCAAACCATTGCATCGGTAGGCCGAATCAAGTGGAGACCACAACGAAGGAATCATATCGCGAGTTCGGCATTAGTGGTAGATAGTACCATCAATGTTTGGGATATTCGGCGTCCCTACGTTCCTTTTGCTACCTTCAGCGAACACAAAGACATCACCACCGGTATTGTCTGGCGAGGAGATCCTCATGTTTTACTTTCAACTAGCAAAGTTCGTATATTTACCGCCAAATAGCCAGTAGAAACTGAACCCACTCGTTGTAGGATTGTACCCTGTATCAACACGTATTCAAAGAAGTAATTCGGCCTGCTGATAAAGCGAATCCTGTAAGTGCTGTATTCAACGCCGCAGGCGATGTAGGTTTTGCTAGTCGTTCCCGCCCAAATGCTCCAGCAAAGACAAAAAATGCGGGTTTCATATCGTAAGTTCCTTCCTTTTTAAATACGTCAGCTCTTTGTGATTCTTTTTTTTTATTTTCATTTATTTATTATATATTTGTTTACTATTTATATATTTTTAGGATAAGAAAGGCTAGGGATTTGAGTGAAGAATTCTTAATGGCCACAAGCACGTTGCATATTTTTCGTATTTCTGAACCAAGTACCTCCTGGGCGTCTGTTTTTGTGAGCATGGCTAAACAATACCAAATTGCCGGTAAACCTTTCGCAGACATGTGCGATTATAATGCGAAACTCGCGTGGGACCTTAAACAACC
This sequence comes from Lepidurus arcticus, assembly GCA_003724045.1. Classification (NCBI taxonomy): domain Eukaryota; kingdom Metazoa; phylum Arthropoda; class Branchiopoda; order Notostraca; family Triopsidae; genus Lepidurus; species Lepidurus arcticus. Next base: position 38,923 of record RJJA01000077.1, on the reverse strand, counting down.
ACAAACAGCAATCACGTGGAATATGGTGAAAATGTTATTCGCGGGCACAAGCTTCAGTGAATGGGGTTTGTCCAAAGGTGGTTTGTTGGTGCGAGAAGATAGCGGTGCCAACGTTGGAAGTGATGCTGACATGAAAGGTTTAGTTAAGATATCCAGTAGTTCAGGCCCAGCTTCCGCAGCAGGGGAAGGATATGCTAGTGGTGAAAGAGGCGATACTTCAGGGGCTGTCAGCGAAGAAGCGGAATCCGAAAATGAGGAAACTGAAACCCAAGAACGCACGCTAACGCATATTGCTTCAGGCATAGCACATATGCAAGTAACTAGCGAACCTTTTAGAAAAAAAAAATGTTTTTTTCTGGGCGAATATCATTATTATTCATTCAGCGACTCGATTCACTGTTTTCTTTGCAGGCGGATATGTTTTTTGGTGACGTTGATGTGGATACGTTGAACTTCAATGGCGGTTTAGTGGATTTTAACGCAACTGATCGAGATTCTTCGGGTTTAGGAGCTTTAGACGCCGATGGCAACGAAGATTGGGATTTGCCAATTGAAGCCTTTCAACCGCGACATGAAATAAAGGATCGATCTCCTCCCCCAGAACATTTTCCCCGGGATCATTTTGATACTTCTAGCGACCCAGGTAAAGTAAATCGTTTTTATTCATATCTGAATAAGTAATCAGTTTGGGTCTAAATTTGTACAGTGAAATTTAAGTTTGTGTTGAAAATTAATGTTTGACTGCAACCAAAACAATTAGATACGACGACAGTCAAAGTTGAAGATCAAACTTCAGCTTTGCTGTGCTTCAGCGGATCGTGCAGTCCGGTTCCGTGGAATGGGACTTCGGTAGTGGGCGATATGTTGTGCCATCTGGCGAGTGAAGGTGACGTTCAAACGGCCGTTTCGTTGTTGTTAGTACTTGGTGAAAGACTGAAGCGTGTTGTGAGTAACGCGCAGCAAGAACAATGGTACTTAAATTACTTGGACTTGTTAAGTCGATTTCAGCTATGGGACGTCTGCGCCCAAATCATTAAACTGTCTCCCATACATTCTGTGAATCATCTGAGCCAGCAGTCAACCACGGTGCACACATGTTGCAACCGTTGTGGCCGAGCCTTACTGCGCTGTGGTTGGCTATGCAATAGTTGTAAAGGGCCAACGAATACCTGCAGCATTTGCCATTTAGGAGTTCGGGGGTTGTACGTGTGGTGTCAAGGCTGTTCACATGGAGGACACGTACATCATATGAAACAGTGGTTCCAGTCACAAGATCGGTGTCCGACAGGTTGTGGTCATTTATGTGAATTTGGTTAGAGCGTAACTGAATGAAGTGGGCAGATATCGCGTAATATTTATCTTGTAACAACTCAAACTTATTCAAACACTAAGGTATACAAATTGTGGTTCGTGGAATTTCCTTTTTGGTTAGCTTCTTTTCTCTGCAACGTGGAGCCAGCTTAGCTTTCAGTTTTGTTGGGCTTTCCATCGAGTTCACATATTCATATTAACAAATTAAGTTCACATTAGACCGGTCTTTTCGAAATTCTTAAGTTATTTTGCTGAAGAGGTCAAGAGTTGGGGAAGTAGACATAAGGACGACTCGACAAAAGGACTCCGTGTACCTGACGCAAGAACGCCGTGCACCTATTATAACGACGCCAGATCCATAAACGAACTCCGACAGAAGGACGTCTAAGTTAACTTAACCTTATGACGTATTTTTTCATACGGCTTAAGCATTTTCTATTCTCGTTGGCGCTTAACCAGTGAGCAGAGACTTTTTAAACTCGAAATTCTATTGGTCCCTTAAAAGATTATGGACCTGGCGACCTTCTGTCGGGGCCCGGCGTCCTTCTGTCGGGGCCCGGCGCCCTTGCGTCGGGTACACGGAGTACTTTTGTCGAGTCGTTCTTATGTCGAGTCTTTCTTGTGTCGAGTTGTCCTTGTGTCGAGTCATCCTTGTGTCGCGTGACAAGAGTTGGTTAAGTTTACAAGTTTCCACAAGTTTAGGCGACATATTCTTGTTTTTCAACGGAGTTATAATTCTAAGTTAATTCTGTGTTGTTTTTTGGGTATAATTTCTATTATATTTCCCGATACAATTCGACCGTGTTCAGGTCAAAGGAATGCACAACGAATAAAGGCGTTTAAGCAGTGACACTCATGGGCCAGTCCTCAATACCGCACATGTTGACTCCACGGCGCATGTAAATGTAACCAGACATTCCCCAGGACCTGCCCCAGCTGTTACGGACGATCCAGTAATCCTTAAGGGATTCGTTGCCATAACCGACGACGGCGACAGCGTGATCGATGTTGGTGGTGCAGCTCGCATCATCGTAGACTCCGCCAGAGTAGAAAGAGAATCCGTTACGGCTAGCATCAATGGCAACGTTGATCACCTCTCCAGATCCAACAACGGATTCCATGGCAGCGGCGGTGGTACGGATGTAGCTGTAGCTACGCATGGTAGCTCCAACGTGAGCAGAGGAGAACTTGCAGGTACCATCCTATAGAATAGTATGTAAATAATGTGTTTTTGTGATATAACGCTGTTCATTCCACTTACAGCGGCGGTGTAAGGGTAGGAAGATTCGGTATCGATACCATTGTTGGCAATGATGTAATCGTAAGCCCAGAAGTACCAGCCTGTACCATAAGATGTTTAATTGCGTTTATAATTATTTATTGTAATCATTGTTTACCTCCGTTGCAGCCTTGGTTACCGTATCTGGAGCTGCAGTCAACCAAGTTCTGTTCACTGTTTTCGTAAACTTAAGAGCGTTAGAAATTAGTACAAGTAAACCCGGTTGTTGTACCTGAGGGAAATAGCGTTTCCAGTAGACTTGCAGGCGGCGAACTCCAAAGCAGCTATAGTAGTTGAAATACATTTAGTTAGGGGTAGTTCGTAAATTAAGTATTTAGTATTAAGTGAGGGATAATTCTAAATGAGTTGTAATAAAAGAAGTAAAGGAAAGTTTACTGACCAACAGCAGAGAAAGACCAGCACCTGTGTTCAGAGAGTTCCATTAGTATGTAATTCTTGTGTACTTGCGTAAAGGTACTTACGATCCGCATTGGCCTTGATCCTTGACGGCTTGCAAGCAACGGTCTCCACGCAAATCAAACTAGAATAAGAGCGCGATGTATCGTTATGAGATCTTAGTGCAATTTTTAGGTATTACTTCAACAGCCCTGGGAAGACCAGCGAGTTTAGCGTAGACCTTCTCCATGTCCTTCGTGGGGACACCATCGCGAGATGCGGGAGCACGAGCACCGTTCAAAGCTTTACGCTCTTCGACGGTCTATAGAGAAAAAACGTGTAATTTTGGTCCGAATTCTGTATACAAATAGCGGATTTGAATTACGGTATCGGCCATGTGGTTCTCGGCGACGTGGTAGCTGTGGAGTCCAGCGGCGTATTCTTCGTTGTGCTTGGTGATGAAGGCAATGTTGTCTTCGTAGTTCTGACGACGACGGAGTTCCTCACCGACTCCATAGGTCTTGCCATAAGTGGCCTGAAATTCTGGGTTAGGAATTGCGATCGGAAAATGTTGTTGACTTATTTTACCTTGAAGTTTTGCCATTGGCTCTCGAGCTTAGCGTTCGGGAGGAAGGCGGCCTGGGAGGCGACAACGACGCACAAAAGTACGAGGAACTTCATCTTGGTAGTCTGGGATAAATTTTGAGGTTAATTACTATTGAAATAGTTTATTGGTTAGGCTTGGCTTACCTGCTAGTTCTTAATCCCACTAGAAACTGATGATTATTGCATTGAACTCTGTGCGTATTTATATGTACGTTAATGTCTGATAAGTGTGGGATATCGAACAGGTGGAACCGAAGATACGAATTAACCTATGGTTTTATCATAGACGTATTAGTATTTTTATGTTATTTTGGGATTTTCCAGCTGAATTGTTCCTGCGATATGAGATGTTTCTTTGTCATACGAAGGGGCAATTGATAACTGTGGCATATCAAACAATACTACCAATGTTATCGGGTTTAACGTGACCCTTGTTCGGGTCACGCTATCAAGAGAATAATACGCAGTTGGAATTGTCGGTATCGTAATGTTCCTTTTCCCATTCTTTTTTACTTTCCTTGGGTTTAACTTAGTTTATAGAACTTAGATTTTGAAGTTTTTTCAGCATTGATTTGTGATTACTACTTGCAAATATTTTTCAAAAGTTTTGCTAATTTTGTTACAGTTTCACTATTTGGTAGCATATTGTAGCGTGTGGCATATTTTGGCTTTGACCCTGGATAGTTATAGTTTCGTGATATTGTTTTGTGTTGTTGTTGGAGTGCAAAAGGGTGGTGGGGATTATTCTTAGTTTAGGACTGCGATGTAGAGGTCATACGAACGAAATTTCAACGTTGCAACGAGGATACAAAGGCAGGCTTATAGATACGACATATGCATATAGATACGACATACATGAATACGGCTTATACGGCTTATACATGGATACGGCTTATAGATACGAGATATATAATACTGTTTATGTAGTAGATTTACGAGTTTTGCGATTTGCTTTTGGTAATATCTTATGTGTACAAGTTCGTAAAGGCTTTGACAAAACTGTTGATAATACTTTGGGTGCATGATAAATGGTATTGTTATCGAATTTATTATCTTTCTGTTTAAATGTATAGTTCTTAAATTAGAGCATATGAGCACACGTGTACTGTTTTGAGATTTGAAATAGCAAGCTGTGTCGATGAGCTTGCTGGTGCATCAGGAAACTTTCATAGATAGCATTACTGCCATCTACAGAATGAACCGTCAAACATTTGAGTTTGCTTTATTTTTGCGTGTGGGCCCTATTTTTAGCTGTCACATAGTAAAATCATAATGGAGAGACAATTTCTTAAAATTCTGACATTTGAATGCGTTGCAAAGGTGTTAGAATTCCAAGAATTATCCTTTTACTTATGACTATTTTTTTGTCGCAATGCCGGAGATATTTCCAGTCTGAACCTAGCACAAGACTTTACTATGTTGTTATGCCGAAGCTATTGCCAGTGTGAACGCAGCGTGTAGTTCATCTTCTCCGCAAAGGCATCATTTAGCCGCTTCAGCAACAAATCAGTAAAGTAAAGGAAAAGGGGGTCGAACTCTCCGATGAGACCGGCAGGGACAGATTCAGAGTTACCGTCTTCAGCAGATCATTATTGACAGTTTGATTGCAGAACTACAGAGACGTGGCTCTGCTTACGACAATTTTCAGTGAACAGTTTGACTTTTTTCCACGAAACTTCGTAATTTAAAATCTCAAGACATCCCTTGAGATGTCTTGAGATTTCTTGAGAAAGGTCACGGAGCACGGGACCTTTGAAGCCTTTTATCTGGGGGATCTGGATGATACTTTGGAAAACGAGTGTCTGCACCTACTGCGAGCTCATTTGTTATCCGCTGCGGCTTAAAGGGGGAGTCAAGTGCAAAAAAATAAAAAATAAATGTTATAGAGGAGACCAAAAGAAGTGTTCTGGTTGAAGAACCCCTATGTCAATTATGCATATTAACCGAGTAATTAATTATTTAGCGGTTTTAGCTCCGCCCCCTTTCCTCCAAAATTCAAATTTCCCTATCCTTATAACATGGGAGAATAGTTGGCCGGAGAGCTAGTGCCTTTACCTATTTGCGCATTCAAAATCGGACATTCGATTTATAGGGACGGCACCATTATCTTTCGTTTGAATGCTCAAGCTAGTCTGTAGGTGCTTTGGATAGTTTACAAGCTCGATTTCAGCAAGTTCTTCAGCCAGAACAATTCAATTGCTCTCCTCTATAACAATTTTTTTTTGTTTTTTTGCACTTGACTCCCCCTTTAAGGTGGAAAAGAGCTATCGTCACTGGACGTATACAAGTCCATTCTGGAAAAAGGCTTTTTGGATATTTATCTAAACGTGGAAATAGAGCCTGTTATGTACACCGGGGACAAACTGTCCGGTAGAACGGTCCTTTTCAGCATTAAAGAGAGTAAAGAATTATTTACAATCTTACCACAGAAGAGAACAGACTTAATTCACTATCTGTGCTGTATGTAGGCTACATAGAGTTAGAAGTAATGCAGTCTATAGTGGACTGTAGTGAAGTCCCGTTCCTTTGTGGAGAAGAAAGTTCGTCGTGCGGCAATGTAATCTTGTAATTATATGTAAATGTAAAAATTAGTATAGTTGAAAAAGTATAGTTGGTACTTGCTTATTTCATTTTTTAAGTCTTCTAAAGTCAAAGTACGTTGAATAAATAAAAAATAAAACTAGTCTTTTTAATAAAAACTACATTTTTATTTTTATTTTTTTTTGCTACGTGCCAAAATGGGGGTCCCGACTCGGTGAACTGCCTAAGGGCCATGGGTCCTTAAATCCAGCACTGAACCTAATCAAACCTAACGCTGTTCGTGGCAACAGTCCTACAGGCGCGATTGAAATGCTGAACATTACTGTCGTATAAGAAAAATCTCTATGAAAATAAGTTCAGACAAACCATGTATGAACTGACGATTACGAAGCACTAGTAAGATTGTGGCCAGGGGTCTCTTGTTTTTTGGCGAATTTATTTTACGGTGTAAGAACTTGAAAGTAATGTGCCTCAGAAGACTAATATCCTCTAGCTGGACATATGCTTGAACTTTCCCTGCAAGAATATAACCACGATATTACCTACAGTTTTGTATGTAGCAGTAGAGATATGCACTCGAAAAAGCTAAATAATGTCAGTTTACTTCATGCATGTATTTCTTTGTTTTCAAGGTGTTTCATAACCAAGAATAAGGCAAAGCAAATAATTTAAGCAGTTACAATCTGGGCATACTCTTCAATGGCGCACATGTCGACACCACGGCGCATCATGATATAACCAGCCTGACCCCAGGAACCTCCCCAGCTGTTACGGACAATCCAGTAGTCAACACCAGCATCGGTACCATAACCCACAACAATAACGGCGTGATCGACGTTGACGGTGCAACTGTGATCATCGTAAACTCCGCTGGAATAGAAAGAGAAACCGGGACGGCTGGCATCAATGGCGACGTTGACGATCTTTCCGGAATCCAAAGCTGCAGCAATAGAGTCAGCATCTTGGGCAACATCAGCGTAGCTAGTCATGGTAGCTCCAACATTAGCAGCGTTGAATTTGCAAAGGGAATCCTGTTACGAATTTATTAGTAACTGTTTAATTAAATATCTATAAAATTACGGAAGCGTGGTAAGGGTAAGAAGCTTCAGTATCGATTCCGTTGTTGGCGATGACGTAATCGTAACCGGCAGAGTACCAGCCTCCGTTGCAACCCAAGTTACCGTACTTCCAGGTGCAGTCAACCAAGTTTTGCTCACTGAATAAGAGAACATTGAATGTTAAACAGAACTATAGAAAGGAAAGTAATAGCAAACCTGAGGGAAACAGCGTTTCCAGTAGCTTTGCAAGATTCGAATTCCAAAACGCCTATAAGAAATTTAATTAATTATTTTTAGTCCCATTAACTCGCTAATTGCTCCTCAAACTAGGTTACTAACCGACGGCGGAGAAAGCCCAGCACCTAGAGGAGAGAGTGGTGTGTCATTTAGGTTTAGAAGTAATTTTCGGGATAAAAACTTACGATCCGCATTGGCCTTGGTCCTTAACGGGCTGCAAGCAGGGGTCGTCACGGAAATCGACCTGGTTTGCAATAGATCATGTAGTCTTACTCTCTGTATTCTTAATATTCGTTTTACCTGAATAGCCTTGGGCGCACGGGTCTTCTTGACCATCTTGGGGGATGCAGGGCGACGAGCGGGAGCACGAGCTCCGTTCATGGCTTTGCGTTCTTCATAGGACTAATCGAAATGCAAGCAAGCAATAGATGAAACACAAGTCTTACGTAAATTACAGTTAATCATACCAAGTCAGCGAGGTGGTTTTCGGCGACGCTGTATGTGTGGACTCCAGCGGCGAATTCAGCGTTGTGCTGGGCAATGAAGGCGGTGTTCTCTTCGAAGTTTTGGCGACGAACGACTTCCTCAAGGGAGCCATAGGATTTGGCATACTTGACCTAATAACGAATAGGCAATTAATAGTATTTGTTTAGTTTACTTTGCGAGTTTTGCTTCTTACCTTGAAGTTTTCCCATTTAGAGTTCAACCTGGGGTTGGGAATGAAAGCGGCTTGGGCTACGAGCGCTACGCTCAGAACGGCTAAGATCAAGAACTTCATGATGGATTCTATAGAGTCAAAAAGAACTATGATAGTTATGTAAGAACTTAAATATTAATTTGTTTAAGGCTTACCAGGTTCCTTACTGTTGTTGTAGGGACTGTTGGATGTATGTGAAGAGTTCGATCAACACCTTATATATGATTTGAATGATAGATAAGCCTGAGAATTATACAGGTGATGCTGGGGGAAAATTTTATTCGAATTTTGGTTAGTTTTTCCCAGTTTTTCTTGTTTTTCCCACGCCGTTGATATGGCTGTTTAAGTAAGGGATGGTTACATTTTGCCCTTTGAATATTGTAACGTGTGAAACGTTTAAGGCTTTATCTGTAAGTTGTGTGTCATAATATCCTAATTTTCGTTGGAAGTATAACATTCCGTATCCTTTAATGAAACGTTATAAAAAATGGACTTTGCTGCAAAAGATTACAGTAGCAGTAAGCGTCTGGTTCAGGCCCGTACCCAGGATTTTGGTTCGGGGGGGGGGTTAGCATGAGGATATCGTTATGGAGAAAAAAAATCGGGGGGTGGGAGGTTTGGACCCGCCACCCCACCCTCTGGGTACGGGCCTGGGCTAGTTAATTCTTGCTTGTATCAATCGAGACTTACATTTCAGCAATGTACGGTTTTGTTCATAATTAATTCTGGGTTTATTTCATGCAAGTCGACTTTTTGGGGGGATAGTGACAATTTATATATTTGTACAGTTCAAAACATGAGAATCATGAATTGTCTTAACGTATTTTCTTGAAATTTTGAGTGCTACACTGTTGAACCCAAAAGAGTGCGATTGGAAACCGAAATTAATCCGAAATAGTTTAAAAATAATCCGTATCCGAGCTAGTGTCGCATCAGACCGTATTTCTTTTTGTAAATAGTATCAGCGTATCAGCTGGATCAATTTCCTCCAATTTCTTCTCAATAATTTGCAGTACGTAACTCGGTTCCGTATTGGTGCACGAAGTTACACAGTTATGGTGTTCAGTTATAAAGTTACACATGAGATTATACGCATACAAATTGAAAGTCTAACAGACTCGTCAGAGTGTACGAATTATATACTTCGTTACTGTACTACATGTTATACTTTTAGGGTAGTTGGGGCTTAGATTCTTCTAATAAAAATCGAAAAAATTAAGGTATTTTTTCTACAGTTCTGTACAAAAAGTTAATCCATATCTTTTCAGCTCCAATTCCGGGTAGAGTGTCTTATTCTTTAGCTTACATCTGTAACATATAATGTACGTGAAAACGCTTAATAATCTTAGCTTGCTTTTAATATGTATTTCTTTGATTTCAAAGTATTTCCAACCAGGAACATTGCAAAGAACTATTTACGCAGTTACAGTCTGGGGATAATCTTCAATGGCGCACATGTCGACACCACGGCGCATCATGATGTACCCAGCCTGACCCCAGGAACCTCCCCAGCTGTTACGGACAATCCAGTAGTCAACACCAGCATCGGTGCCATAACCCACAACAATAACGGCATGATCGACGTTGACGGTGCAACTGCCATCATCGTAAATTCCCTTGGAATAGAAAGAGAAACCGGGACGGCTAGCATCAATGGCTACGTTGATGATCTTTCCGGAATCCAAGGCATTAACCATGTTGGTAGCATGGGGCTTGACGTCAGCGTAGCTGGTCATGGTAGCTCCAATATTAGCAGCGTCGAATTTGCAAAGGGCATCCTATTACGAATTTATTAGTAACAGATTAATTAAATGTCTACAAACTTACGGAAGCGTGGTAGGGGTAAGATGCTTCGGTGTCGATACCATCGTTGGCGATGACGTAATCGTAACCGGCAGAGTACCAGCCTCCGTTGCAGCCCAAGTTACCGTACTTCCAGGTGCAGTCAACCAAGTTCTGCTCACTGAATAAGAGAACATTGAATGTTAAATAAAACCAGAAAGTAGAAAAGTGAATAGCTAACCTGAGGGAGACAGCCTTTCCGGTAGCTTTGCAAGCTTCGAACTCCAAAACACCTGTAAGAATTAAAATGAACTATTTTTGTTCTTTTCAAAGTTACTAATTGCTATTCCAGACTAGGTTACTAACCGACGGCGGAGAAAGCCCAGCACCTAACAAGAGAATAATGTGTCATTTAGGTATTATCATTGTTGACATAAACACTTACGATCCGCATTGGCCTTGGTCCTTAACGGGCTGCAAGCAGGGATCGTCACGGAAATCGACCTAGTTTACAAAAGACGTTTTAACTTTGGTCTGTTTTTTAGTTTTATTCTTCCATTTTACCTGGATAGCTTTGGGCAAACGAGTCTTTTCGGTGATCGTGGTCTCGGGTTGGGTACGGCGAACGGGAGCACGAGCTCCGTTCATGGCTTTGCGTTCTTCATAAGACTAAACAAAGCGCAAGCAAAAAATATATATGAAACACAAGTCTTACTTAAATGACAATTAATTATACCAAGTCGGCGAGGTGGTTTTCGGCGACGCTGTAGGTGTGGAGTCCAGCGGCGAATTCAGCGTTGTGTTGGGCAATGAAGGCGGTGTTCTCTTCGAAGTTTTGGCGACGAACGACTTCCTCAAGGGAGCCATAGGATTTGGCGTACTTCACCTAATAATAAATGGGCAGTTAAGTAGTATTTGTTGGTTTACTTAGCGATTTTTGCTCCTTACTTTGAAGTTTTCCCATTGGGTGTTCAACTTAGGGTTGGGCACGAAGGCGGCTTGGGCTACAAGCGCCACGCTCAAAACGGTTAAAATTAAGAACTTCATGATGATTTCTAGAAAAAACACGGTATTATGATAATTAAGCAAGAACTTAAGTTGATTCACTGAAGACTTACCCGGTTTCCTCACTTTCGTTGTGGGACTGTTCGGTGTATGATGGAGTTCATGCATTATCCTTTTATATATGTTACTCGTAGTAGATAAGCTTGAGAATTATCCAGGTGATACGAGATGTACGGGAACAATAACTCTTTAGTTCTTATATTTTTTACTATTAAGTGCTTGGTTTTTCCCCGTGCATTTCATTTTGTATTTGTTATAATCAGAAACGGTTTTCCCCATGCATATATGCAGCTACGATGTCAAAGTTTGTCCCTGCAGACACCATAAAGTAAATTGCCCTGCGCTTGTAAGCAATTGTTTACGCTTGTAAGTAATTGCTTACGCTTGTAAGTAATTGCTTACGCTCGTAAGCAATTACGGCTTATAATTGTATAACATTCCCTTTTGTATATGCGATCTATATATGTATACATGTCCTTAATGAACTTAAAACTACCTGATAAGAAAAGGAATTTGCCCTTCAGCATGAGAAAATTGCGCATGAACTTGACGACTTTACTCGTAATATTATCGCTGGAGTTTGTAAATTTATTGATAGTACTGCACAGATAGGGTCTGAGTTCAAACACGAGTTCGAGTTTTTTCGGTCATGAGGTATATAGCTATACCTCATGACCGAAAAAACAACTAATTTTATTAGTTAATTTACGGTTTATTTCAATTTGCTTATTTATCGTTTATAATACGTGAGTGAGAAACTCACTTAGTGTATCAAGCTAATATCTTTGAGAAAACTTTTCCTACCACATATTAGAGCTTCCATTATTGTATTGGTCAATACGGTATATTACATCGCTCACTGCAATAATATGTTTATTCCGAGGCGTTTTTTTATATTTATGTAGCTCAATGCTAGCTCAATGTGCACGACATAATAAAGCGCATAATCGTTCCTTTATTGGGATCAAATCATATTGTCCCGGATGGTCTGATTGCAAGGTTTGTATTTCTCTGCAGTTCGTACCACTCTGCTGTCTCTTTACTGAGCACATAGGGTTTTTATACCCATCACCGTACAATCGTTAGTACAACGTTTTAGCTTACCCTTACCAACAAAGAATTACCATGACCGTCACATTCCTAAAAATAATAAGCAAAGCCTATAGCCCCCCTTTAACCTTGGCCTTGGTCCGTAACAATATTATAGACATCCGCTTTACTGAAGGTGAAAAGCTAGAAATTGATTTATTTAACAGTTTTCGTTATCGGTTTTGTTCACAAGTTATATTTGATACTATTCGAATTAATCATTATTTACTAGATTCTAAGCGTAACAAAAATATTATTCGAATTAGGTCCAAGTTTTCCCCACAAAATCCGAACCGTCGAATTTCCCTGCAGGCCCTTAGATGAAAGGTACTCTTTATAGATGGCGTTGAAGTTCTAGAAATGGCGCAAATTCGCTTGTTTTGATTAATATATTTGGACCGCGCCCAGCCCCCAGCAAAGAGTGTTTTCGATGTGTTTGTACAACAGTTACTATGACTAAATAATTATTAACTTGTTTAGTCAAGGCTTGTTTAGTATAGAACAAAATGGCAAAGGGAAATTGTTGCATTGCGCAGGTAAGTACAATCGTGATAGATTTTACTGGAAAAGACTTCAGTTACAGTATCGCGGTTTATCAAACCGCGATATTTTGAGTTTCCTTTTCTTGGTGGGGTATAAACTATAGAAATAATCGCAAATCGGGTGTTTCTCGTCATTATTTTAAAAAGGAAATTACAGCAAATCGTTTAAGTTACAGTAAAGCATAAATAATCTTATCTCGATTATTTTCGTTACAGTTCGCATGCTGCTGCACAGGAAAAACATTTCGCTTTTGTTGCAGGATATGCCCAATAATCTTGGAATCTACAGCTACAAGGCTTATGTATGTCTTCATTTTACTCTTGTCCACCATTATCATGTGCCTGAGCCTTAGCCCGGAAGTAGAAAAAAAACTCATTGACAAGGTAAGAGAATTGGCTATGAAATCTTTCGAAATCTCGAACTTCCGTTTTCCGCACTTCCGGCATAGCTTACGACGTACGTGTCATAATTGAGCTGTTTCCTAATAGCCTTAATCGTCTTGTCCACTTAGTCATAATTTTTATTTGCAAGAATAATTTCGTTTTTAGTCGTAATTTGTATTGTGTTTATTCATCATGCTTGTTGGTTTTGCCACGGGACATCCCCGGAATGTTTGATGTTTAACTTTGAAATATTTTCATTACTTTTCCTTATGTCGGCCTCGTTTGTTCAAAACTTGAATTCTTTTTAGATTCCTCACTTTGATCACACATGCCAGATTCTTAGTGTCGGTGCTAACTGCCAGAAATTGGTTGGTTTTATGGCAGTTTACCGCATGGCTTTTGCCATCGCTGCTTTCTTTTTGATAATGTCTATCCTCACTATTGGTAAAGTGCGAGTATTTTGCTAGTTTTCTATATTAAAACTTGATGTAGGAGTCTCTAAAAGTAGAGGTTGTCGAGCCGGGATTCATAACGGCTACTGGCTAATTAAATACTTCGTTATTGCTGGATTGTGCGTTGGCGCCTTCAGCATTCCTACGGAAATGCTTAAACATTTCCAGACCGGTATATTCTGACACATTGATCTCAAAATGTAAAGACCCTGCTCCTAAATTGCTTTCAAATAGTTTGGATGTACATTGCGCTGGTCGGAGGTGTGTCCTTCATAATAATTCAGCTATGGTTACTTGTATTTTTCGCCAAAAGTATGAGCAAAAAAATCCGTCAACGTGTCGAACAAGGCTCGAGCGCTTGTTTCTGGTACGGAGGTAAATCAGCCTAATTAATCAGTCGAAAACGGTGCAAATTTAGCCAGGTTAAACGAATTGTGTGCTTAGTGTCGTCCCTCGTTACGGCCCTTTGCTACGCGGTAGGCTTAATAGCCACGATTCTACTCTTCCGTTACTTTTCGGCATGGGATGGCTGTAATCTGAACAAGATTTTTATTGGCGTTAACGCCGGACTCTGCGTCGTAATTTCCCTCATTTCTTTCTTCGTCTGTTGCGGGAGATGGAAAGGTCAGTTGTCAGTTTTGAGTCATTGCTCTTAAGATTTGCGTCAATGCGCTTCTGTGGTTAGGTCATCCGCAAACCTCAACCCTACAATCCGGACTTATTTCATTGTACATCCTATATTTGACGTGGAACGCTCTGTCTAGTGTTCCCCGAGAGCCCAAACCTGTCCCGGAATCTTGGATCTTATCCGGAGAGGATGGGAAAGAGGAAAAGGTTTCGATGAAGGTAAAGTAGGGATGAAATTTTAGATTTACTTGCATGCTCCAATCTTTGAGCTGCTCCTGTAAATACGTCGTAAATTTGTCTCAAAACTAACCGACGAACGGACTATCTGTTATTGAATAGAGTACACGGCGAGACGATATCAAAGACCAAGGAATCTGGGATCAAGAGTACTATTGTGGCCCAGATGATAGCTCTTCGGCCTTTAATGAATGGGTGTTGTCGTATGCGGGAGTGGCTATAATGTTTTTTACGGTCGTTTGCTCAAGGTGAGAGCATATTTGTCTCGTTTCCTCCGCATGCGTCATCTCTTTATGAAGCCAAGCTTATATAACTTGTTTATTTTACGTTGATTGTGCTTTGTATATACAAATTTGGCTGGCTTTTCGCAGTATTGGCACGTCTTCTGACCAAGCAGTCGCCTTAGGGATATCGGTTTCTTCGCCGCCGCGGTCTAAAACGGCCGAAAAACAGGGATGCTGGTCTTGCCGCAAAACTTCAAGTTAGTGTTTAAATTTCGTTCTGGAAAACTGGTGTCTTTTAAGCGAAGAAAAAAAATTAACGTTGCGTAGGTACACCTGTTGAAACGATTGTTGAAGACGAAGGAGGTCAACGTGTAGAGCGAAATGAATGGGACGGGGCTTCCTATAACTACAGTTTTTTCCATGTCATTTTTTGCTTGGCCTCCATGTATATCATGATGAACTTGACAGCTTGGTTTCGGTAAGTGTTTCCATTAAAAAATTATAGCAAAGGGAAAAAATTTCTCTTGTTTGGCTGACACTTAATATTATTGTACTGTTGGGACTTGCCAGCCCAGAGGAAACCAATTTGACGAGCTTCAACAAGAACTGGGCCACGGTCTGGATAAAAATGGGATCTTCCTGGGCCTGTGTCTTGATTTACGTGGTTGGCCTATTTGCGAGTAACAGAAGACAAGATCTGCGCAGAACAAATGAAGGGAATCTAGCTACGGCCATGCTTTCTACGAGCTCTCCAGCGCATTATACTCGTCGTGAATGCATTGAACGTGAAACTGTCACATAAACTTATGTCTTCCAATGAATGAATTATCCTGGATTTTTGTTATGCAGTTCCAGGCAGCAATTCAAAAACAATGTGTTACCTAATGTGTATTCGGTAATCTCCGCGAGATGTCTTGCGAAATTGAATGTCAATGCTTTAGTGCAATACTGCAATTTAGTTGTCTTCCAATCCACATGCGTAAACCGTGATTCTACTAACTAATATATAGCCTTGTGAACTTGACAAATTGCTCCAAACTCGGCATTGGAGTGAATTGGAATGAATACCAAGAAGTTATTTTTTGACGGGCCAAACGTTAAGGTTAATAAATCTAGAATGTTTTTATACGCCGACATGACAGCTGATGTATATATGCCTCAGAGGCCCAAAAACAAATTTGAAACCGCAAATTTCTTTTCAGGTGGAATGTGTATGTATAACTGGTCAAAGAAGTATTGCGTTTTCAGTCCTAGGAATAATGGTGGTGATTTCAAACCCGCAGTACCGTCTCTTAGCAAGGTTTTTGGAGTATGGATAGTGCTTCTAATTTATACCTGCCCAAACTGGGTGCGTGTTTGGTATCAGGTTAGTTCACCTTATCCTCCAATTTTTCTTTTTAAACCTATGTATAGGGTTTGGCTGGGGGATTGAATATTTCATCAGATATGAGCTAGGCATGGTTTAGCGCCAGCTTGAAGGCGTAGGCATGTTGTGTCTTGTCTTCGTTCGTCTCGTCGCTCTCCTCGTTGCAAGTGACTCATAACGAAGACACGGAGGTCAGCGTACAGGAAAACTCCAAAACTAACCAGTGGCATAAGTTTTTTTTTCATTCCCCAGTAAATGCTCCGGTCTCGTTTTATCGTAAGAGTTAATAGGGGATATTGAAAGTTCACCGATTGTGTAACCCATTAGTTATTCATACGCTTTGCGTCAGGTGAAGGGGACATGTCTGATATTTCTATAATTGGTTTTTAGGGGAGGTATACTTTGGTGGATTGGTAGGCTCCTTTAGGAAAGTTCACAGCTAATTCGTATTGGGATTCTAATGGTATTTCACCGAATCCGGACTCGCGAGAGTTGCAAGAAAAAAATTGTTGGGTGTTTAAAGCCTTGAAAGGGCTGATCAAGGCTGAGTTAGACGGCAGGAGGATGAACAACAAAACAGCAGGCTGGCAACAGGAGAACAAGTGACCAAAAATCTTGTCCATCTTGCTTACACACAATGACTGGGTACATTCTTCGTCAACAGAAGGGCTCTTTATGTATTATTTCCTGATAATGAGGGTCTCGAAACCACCGAAATTGATTCCAGAGTTGCCCAAAAAGGCCCCACCCCCCAAGTTTCTATTCGCTAAGGTCTTCGCGTCTGGGCAATCTTAAGGCGCGAAGGACAACAGTAGACAATCAGGGAATCTTAAAGGGACTGACCAGTTATGCAAATAACTGTCACATGCCTGCTGTGGCATTTTCCTCGGTGCCTTTTGCCTTGCTTTTGCCATAGCAACAGCAACCGTTCTCCCGTACAGAAAGAGTACCACTTAATCAAAGAATTGCGTACGGTTTCATAGATAGTTGCGTCATGATACAAATACAGATCGTTTACATCGCAGTGGCCATTTCCTGCACTGTGGTTCAACGACATCGTCTCATCCTATTTACCAGGCCGCGTCACTTGATGTTTCACTGCGATAGATGTGTCATTCATTGTTGCAATCAGGTCTGGCGAATCGCCTCTTCACTTGCGTATCATTTGTAACATTGTAAGCCCAGTTGGCCTTACGGTATTACGGTATCCTCTTGCCTGCACTGACTTTTGTTATTTTGAACTGCAGTCTGCAGCATACCAGAGTATAACAAAGGCACACATAGCTTGTGTTTTTTTCCCTCGTGAAGGTGAACTGAACACAACAAAATTGTTGCTCGCCCGGTGGAGAGTAAAAGCATTGTTTGCAGATCTTCAGGTAGGGTGTTTGTTAAGACGTCAAGTTTCAGTCCAAACTAAAAGCATAAAAGGGACAGACGAAAATTTCCACACTCAAATGCTAAATGCTGTGCGAATAAAGCAGCAAATACATTGGGCAGTGACCGTTCACCTAAGGCGGGTCATTGTCCCATGCACGTTTGCAACGGACACTGGCAAACTTGTTTGTTACTTTTAAATCCCCTTGAAGAATTTGCCGTTCGGTGGCCGTAGCAAGAGGATCCATTTTTCTCAACGTCATTGAAGGCGATTAAGCAGACGAGCAAAAGGCGATGGCTACCCCCTGCCATGTGTTGCCCCATTAAGCCCCTGTACGTTCGTGGTTTTCTCGTGCACAAGGTCTCGGCATCATATCAAATTCGAAGCGTTAAAAGATATGGTCTGGACTGCCTTGAAGACAATTTCGGTTTGGGAAGATGTCGAAGATATGGGGAAGCCGTCCGTGGTACTGGGAGAGCATATGAACAAGCCGCGTCGTTTATGACGACGGGAATTCGGGATGAGACTTTTAACCTTGATCGAACCGCGATCTGCAAAAAGATGATGGACCGGAGTTTTGTCGAGGCGGTGCGAGTTTTGTCGAGATGAAAAGCAATACTGTTGTTGGAATTGTGCGGGGAAAGGCTTCCGAAAAAGCCCAACGAAGACCTAATTAGCCTCTTGTAGGCCTTCGGGGACTAAAGCGGTCCCCAGCTATTTTTTTTTCATTTTCCTATTTTTTTCTTTGTTCGGATTGAGAAAGGCAATGAAACAGTTCTTGTGTACCGTTCTCCTTGCCCTTTGGGGTACGCAAACAAGTCGTTATGATGACCGTCCGCGCGTTTAGGTTGAGAAGGATAAAAGGATGGACTTGACGACTTTCATATTTCCTTCTCGTAACACAAGTGACCAGTTTTGTTTTATTTATTAAATAGTCAAGGCACTTGACCGTTCGGCTCACAATCCATCGTCCTGAACAATGAATCCGTTCTAAAACGCTGTCATAGCATTTAGCCAGGTCCTGTGATGAATGATGCTGCCAACGTACCATCGTTCGATCTTTGTATTGCTCTTTTCTGAAGCGATTGTACCGTAAAATGAATACCTACAACTTATATATCAAAAAGGGGCTTTTTTCACTGCTCCACCCATGCATGGTATAATATTGTTGCAGAGCTTCTTGGAATCTCTAGCTACATCTATCGTGTCCCGTCTTGACATGTTACCTAATCCTCGTCAAGTTTTGGCATAATTCTCTTGATAGTTCTGTCCAGATTGGTAACGTGGCGTATATTCCAGAAGACGTGAATATTAAGCCCTTATAAGGATTTAAATGTAAATTAGTTAAAATCGATATTAGTCGCAAATCAATGGCTAAATCTTTCTTTTAAATTCTAGAACCGAACATGTAAAAAACGACCAAAAATCTTAAGGAAGGGTGCGAACCACAGATATACTGCACGTACAGTACAATGCTACGAACCATGGCTCATTAGTAGCGTCTTGTTGGCTTTACAAACTACATTGACTGTGTCGGTCTATGATGAAAAAACTGCCCATAGTTATATGAATTCAACTTTGTGTGCAAGTAAAGAGCTTTATAAGCGTTTCCAGGGCTCATATGTTATCTCATCTGACAGACGTGGCTCACATAGTGGTTTCCCAACTGTCATCAACTACATTGCCCGTTTGCATATGAAAACATGACTGCAACAGCTCTTTCTAAAGGTCGCCAGGACAAGAAATGGAAAGTCCCTTTTAAGCTTACACAGTTGCGCATAACGGAGTGAAGCTCGCTATTAGTTAAGATCCGAGGAAGAGAGGTTCCCGCGGTACAAATTACTTTTTTTTCTTCGGGAGTATTTTTTTGTAGGGGGGGGACTCTGACAGGGAAGAAAAGGAGAAATTAAAAAGTGGAAAAGCAATGCCTTTCGTGAGTTTGGTCAATAGCGTGGGAACGTAGGTTAAAGCCATAGGACACCGACGGGGGCCGTCAAGTTCAGGAACCATTCAAATTCGCTTGAATAGACGAGCAAAAGAGGAGCGAGAACCCCTGTCCACCTCGGTAAGATGAGAGTTTAACAGCTCAAAATCCACAAGTTCCCCTCCCCCCTCTTTTGGCTTTTTTTAGCATATAAAAAGAAGGTATTTCATGGGAACGAGAGTATGGATGTAGTCCAGTGTATTGTAATTTCGCGGGTTTTACTTCTCTGTTCGAACAGTACTCGTATAGAATCCTCCAAGCGATCCAAACCGCAGCGAACATGGAAATCGAAACGAACGACATTGTTGGGTCTACAATCCCTTTCATGGCATCTAATTTGGAAATTGGCAGAGGAAATGTAGAAGCTCTATTGGTATGCCAATGATAATGTGAGATTAAAGGAGACATCAGAGTAGCGAGCCCGAGGTAGTCTTGTGAGGAATAAGATGTCGGTGGTAAGCACTGAGAGAATGACGAAGATCAAGGGGAACCAAGCGTGAAATGACACGGGACAGAACGGCAATTGCCATTAGCGTTCCTAAGGTTCCATAGACTAAAAAAATATATTAAACTGGAAAATATAAATACGGTGCAAGCCAATCCGTTGGTCGTTTTGCGCTGCGCAGGGTAAGACAGTACTTGTAAACTGTTAACACTATACGACACGGCTTTATAGCACTAATGGACGTTATTATCTTCTTTTTTTAATCAGATTTTTTATTGGATAATTATGGCCAGGAATGTGAAACGGCATTACGTTCTCTGTATTCGTTTCGTCTGTCGGTCTTGGTTTTACATGAGAATGTTGACCAAGGTGCTAAGGTCTTCCTCTTCTGCAAATGGATATAGTTGGCTGTGCTAGCCAATTCCAAAGCTAACGGTGTTGGTCTTCATCTAGGTCATAGATGGGTGGTCTCAACTGACCAAGCATGGCCAAGATACAGGTGGATTATTTGGGAGACTGCTCCAACTCCAAGAGCTAGGTTTCCAATTTTCGTTCATAAAAAAAAGTCTAAAACATTTCCATTAGTCGACTTCTGCCTCGGAATTGCCGACATCAACGTCCAATTTTTGTATTTTTATTGCGTGTTTTGTTTGGTGCGTAGCTTAGGTTTCCTTTGACGAAGACTGGTATAAATACGTTTGGCCGTTTGTCCCAAGCCAAAGCCATTATAGGCTATCTTAATGGAGCGAGCCTGCTCGCAATCGGTCACATAGGCAGCATAAATGTCATCCAAAAAGGTTCGGTGTGCTATTCCAGCGCATGCGAAGGTCGCTGGAAAACACCTTTCGTCATTCCTTGCTGCAGTTATTAATTATGTCTTGACAAGGAGTGTTATTTTATTAGCATGTTTTATGAAGGTTACCACCTCCTTCAAGTGCTTCGTTAATGTGTAATGAGAATACAATCCCCGACACTGGCCCAAAGGTGCTGCTGATGTGCTGAATTCACTAGCATCTGCGCCGGGCATTTGGTGAGGCCATCCTAACGGAGAAGGCAGAGCATGCAAGTTGTTGCGAGCTGGCGTAACGACATTCCGGGTATGCTGATTTCGCCTTAGCTCTTAGAATAGTCTTTTTTTCCAATTACACTACACAAAAGCTTTAGATTCAGACACAGCTTTGTAGACGTCGTGACTATATTGGAGGCGCTGCGTATAAACAGCCTGCCCTCCAGGTGCGTGTTCCGTTAGCAAGAGGGGCGAAAAACGAAAAAGGGCGACAGCTTTGATGAGATATAAATATAAGGTGCATGCTCTAAAGGCGACACAACAAGAATTTAATTTACAATGAGTGATAGAATTTGTACTAACCGCAATTAACCAATGTCATTTCCAAACGATTCCTGGAATGGAGCAAACAACATTTGACTAGACCTCAAGCATTCCAACCATCCACTATTTTCCCCACTATATTCATCATTCTATTTCTACTGTCATCCACTATATATAGTGTGTAAGCTAAGGTAACAGTGCGAAGGAGGCGAATCGAATTCCGCTGCCACGCGCGGTTTATTCGGCCACTGATGATCATTCAGAGATTATTTGCTAGCGCAACGAAGCTGCTGGTGAGGGCGCGTCTTGGGTATTGCCGTTTTGATTGCTCGATAATGACGGTTATTGCAGCGTTATGTTGCTATACGTTTATACCACGTTATATGATTGAATTACATGGCATGTCCAACAGGTTGTTTAGGATAAAGTTATGACAGCCACTATAGGTTTGTGCGGTTGGATATTTCGAGATAGGAATCATCAAACCATACGAAAAACGGTTTCCTTTTCGAACAGTCTTTGAAAAAAAGTATTGTTATTAACATATAAGTGACCCGAAAACTATAACCGCAAGGGTGATTAACTTATTTACATTGCGTGGTTGTTGATGGCGTATATATTACTGTAGGCCCTTTCTTCACTTCTAGAAACGCCAAATATAGTTATAGATTGTTGCAAGGGACGATTTATTTACTTATCACGTCGTATATATACTTCGCAGCTCCTTCTGAAATCCGTAAGTATAGCGGGATCAAGCGGATCAGCCTGGGATCACAGGTATATGGATGCTGCTCATTATGGTGCAGCGTGCAGGCGCTGGTTCCGAGATATCAAGGTATATAAGTGGGGAAAAGTGACGGTTTGGTCGGCCACTAGTTGGTTATTCTGGTCTGACTTTGGACCTTTGCGGTCAGTTACACCAGAATAACCACTTTTGAATTACAACTTGTCATTTTTCATGGCCTTGCGCCAGCCCATAAAAGCCATGTTAGCGGGTCTTCTTGGAAAAGCTTGATGACGTTGAGTCTTTTGGAACGTTAAGGAATGAAGCTTTCGACAAACGTAGCAAGTTCTCCGTATCCTTTTGCAGAACAAGTTTGTTCGTTTGTTTTCAAATACTCGTTTATTCCAAATGAATAGTTTTTTATTGTAGGATGAAGGGGCGATTGCGTTCGCTTGCTTGATGGCGTTCGACGAGGCTCTTCCTGTACACATGGTTCGCAATGTGCAATGTTTGACAAGTCTCCACTCACGCCATATAATGTTTGTTAGCTGTGAACGGGTTTGCAGGGGGGATTTTCCGCGTGTATAAGCATGCAGGGTACCAGGAGCTTTACAAAGTAAAGAACGAGTTACAGAGGAAAAAGGGTGAAAGGAACACGGATTTTTAATTTTCTTGGAATTTTAGGCTTCAGCGTTGGAGCGTGCGAACACACGTAAGAGTAGTTCTACGTAACACTCAAATCACGAGGCATCCTCTCCGGTTTCCTCTTTCCCTAACGGTTTTCCATTATGGATTACAGTTCGCGGTTACTGTGACGCACGCTAGTATACGTTAGTAATGGTCCTATAATCACTTTGGTTTCTTTCTACATATTTCATTGTTGAGTCACTGGTTCGTGCAACGATGCTTCGCTCGACATTCGTTTCATTTTTTGTCTTCAAAGTCATCGTACCATCGTTAAGTTGAGAGCACTTTCTACGATTTTCATCCAATTTGAATTTCCATACAAGATCTCGGAATAGGACTCGTGTAAGATAGGGCAGAAAATGAATTTGGGATTGATTTCAAACCTTGGCTGCTAAAACTGAATTGAACTTATGCGTGCACGTTATTATTGTGATTACCAACTTCGCATTCCGGTTATTTTAAAACAGATGTTGACCTATAGAAGAACTTTGGTAGCGAATTGTTATTGCAAGCGCGAAAATTGGAGTCAAGGACACCAGTTGCGGCTCTCATGCTATACTGCTCATTAGGTTAGGAAGAATCCGAAGCTAACTTTCTACCGGCCTCGCTTTCTGGTTTTGATCCCAGTATATAGGTTTTACGATAGTTTGATGCCACAGTATACAAGACTTGATAATTGTCTCTGATCTTCCTTATATCTTCCAGTTATTAATGTCACGTGTCCATCAAAAGAAAATTACGGTGGTGAGACTGCTGCCTCATTCTTGTGGCGCACCTCACCTGACCTTTCGTCAGGTAGAATTTGATAGGTGCTTGCCTCCTTCTTTGCCCCCAAGTAGTCAGAGAAGGTATAGGTATACACGTTAAAAGCTTAATCCTAATTTATCTAACTTGAAAATGACCATTGTTAGGTGCGCTTGACGAGAGAAAGACAGTCTATGAAATTACCAAAACATGTATGATTCTACGAGCTTAGTACTACTTCGCACGCAATGTAAGCAGAAAAGGATCCGTGTCTTCGTTTCTTTTATAGGAAATGTTTTTCTTTTTCAGTTTTGAATATAAAAAATTGAACCAAGAGTTCCCAATCAAGGATGAAACAGGCTTGGCAATTTTTCATTCAAATCCTCTCGATGACTTGGCATAATATTTAAGCAAAATTGTTGTCCGCCGTTCTTTGATGATCTTGAAACATCCAGTTCGTCCTCATGTCGTGATTGCTATGCGAAGGCCAGTAACGTAGTCGATATTTTTTTCGCCAGAGCGTGGGAAAAGCTGAAGAAATGTCTATTCCAAGTGTAAGAGTTTATGATAAGACTAGCTACAAGTGAACCTGGTTTCTATATTCGGTAGTTGGCATTGTTGACAGTCTGCATATACCACTGTACTTGGTAAGGGTAAACTGCAAACAAGGATAAAGGCTGGTTGTTGGTCACGGAGGACCTCGACTTTAAAGGGGGGTACACTCAACAGCTTGTTCGGCTCTATGGGTAGAATCCAATTGGGGAGTTTATGAGTATAGTTAGTTAATAGGCGAATCGCTGTCTCCTGCCTGTCCTCGGGTCAGGGTCCACAGGCTGTACCATAGTGTACACCATTTTTACAGCCAATTTTACAACGCAGTCCACAGGTCCCAAGTGTCATAAAATTTCTTTACTAGCCCTCGGTTTTCCCTTGGAGAGGCCCCATGTCTCCCGCAGTAATCAGAACAATCTGTTTGCGAATGCAGTTTTGAAAAATGCTATAGCTATAGCCTCATTAAGATCGCCCAGCTTTCTTGGCTATGTCTAATTTCGTTGCCTTGGACATGACGGGCCAACGGTAGAACGTAAAGCGGAGAGCAGTGAAGGACTAATGCTTTTATTTCATTTTTCATTTTGACTGGCCAGCAACAGTACCTTGAACGCTGAAAGAGGAGACGGACACAACACCGGGCAACTTTTTCCCTGTGCGCGTCCAGCATTATGGTGCAGTACATCTTAACGTCAAATAGCTGACCGTCACATCAGTTGGGGGAAAAGATGTAGCGAGGAATAGGGTAAGTTGCTGTCTTGAATTACGGAGCGTAGGAACGTTATGGTTGCCAAAGACCTCCCGCAGAGACCGCCCTTCTGGGCCGAACCAGGGATCGTGGGCAAAGAAAAGCCGAGCTCCTTCCGGCCGCACCCACCTTTAACTTTAACGTACATGGACACTGTTGCTTTTCCAACAAAAATAACTTTAATTTTTTGTCTTCTTCGGAGTCTGTGCCCGGGTCCCAAGTTATGTGGCATTTACGAAAAATCGAATATCCGTTTAAACGCTTTTTATTTTTATTTTATTTTTTTGGCTGACCCCCTCTGAAATGGGGTATGGGGGACCGTTTGCCGCCTTTCAATTCGGAAGGTTTGAGCCTGACCGACCGGGCCTGCAGATGTGGTGACATACCATAATAGCAGAAGCTCACTCCATGGGTTGTTGTTGTAAACTTTTTTTTTACTGTTAGCGTATAAAAACGGCCTACGATGCTACGAATGCCGTTCATCGTGCTTTATGGCAGGCCGACTTTTGACACCAGCAATCAACAGTGCCATAAAGGTACATTTGTCATTCCACCGTGTTTTGCTGCTCCTCTTGGCCTGAAAAACAGCGCGAGTCCTACATTCAACAGCATTCCTTGGGTTCTAGACTATTAAGGTCAGGGTATTGGCGATTCCTTGATCAAGCGTTAGTCTTTTCGAAGGAGAGAATTAATTACCCTTCACTGGTGTGACGTTTTGGCATCTCATGGTGAGAGGCGGGGGAAGTCTTGAAACGCCCAATATCCATTGTTGGTGCAGGAGTATGTGAAGGACGCTACGCCAGACGCACCAAAAGGCATTCTCCAAACAAGCGGGCAATGTATTGTTCGTTCTCACGCCACTGCGTTATTCGAGGCGGTTTTCTGGAAGGATTGAGCGCTTTTTCCGCTTTTCAATATGGAGCTCTTCTCCGCCATCCATTCTTCTCTGCCATGCCCAACACAAACAAAAGAAAAGCTTAAAGTGTAATTATTTTTGGGGTGTTAAAATATGTAACCTCCCTCAGGAAGTAGTAATGTAACAGAATACGCGGTTAGGAGTTAGAAGTTAAGGAGACCACCCTCTAAATTAATAGGAAAACCTGTCAAGGCGCTCTATATACGATCTGCTTTCAAAGAACGGGCCGCAACCCGGCAATGGTTTATGCCTGTACCAGCCCCGTTGCCTTTCACCGGGTATTATTGCATGTACCGGAGGTGCAAGGAACGTTGTACCCTTTACGATTTTTGGTGGGCTTTCCAATCCACGTTTGTTCCAAGTTGCGCCAGTATCTCCAGGTTTCATAGCTTTTTTTTTCATTTTCGCGGAATCGAATTCACCTTGCGTTGGCGAAAAGCTGTTACGACCGCCATGGGTGCCAGCGTTTACAACTTTTCGGCATTTCAAAGAATTTGAAAGTCCTCACCATAAAAGTTCGCAGCGAATGCGTAGTTGCTGCTGCCTTCTCCATATTCTTCTTTACCCTATCTCGGCCAAAGAAACGTTAAAATGTACGTTAGAATGTATTTCTATTCACGAAACAGAACACGGGGGACGGGTCGACGGCTGTACGTTTTTTTACCTCGCCTTGCCACCTTAAGAAAACGTCCTTGTCACGTGATCAAACTCAAACTCACCTCATCCAACGTCCAGCCCATGAGAGTTCGAGCTGCATGCAGCTTCCAAAAGTAAATGCTTGCATTGTGAAATAGAAAGTGACGTACTGTCATTTCAAGGTCATTACTGTCCCTCCATTTGCCACAATTTGCAGTCATTTTATACCCATAATACGATACAGAAAAACTGGCAATCCCCGTGGCTTTAGCTGCCAAGATCCTATTTTTGTTAAAAAAAAAAGTACGACCTTAAAACATTGCACGTGGGTGATGATAAGTTAATTTGGTTTTCAACCAAATGCATGAAAAACTGTACAGGTAGATGTAGATTCGGTAGCATTGCATTATAGCGTACTCTGAAATGGAGGCCGGCCCCTTTTGGTACCCGTGATGAACGCATAAGCATCAAGTTCGGCATCCGCACATAGAAAACCCATCTCGTATCCCGCCCTTGCCCGCTACCAGCCTCAGCTGACCAATTCTTCCAGCACCTAGCACCGGCGGAAGGTCTGATCCTGACGTGGCAAGCCTAGGCAAGCAGTATCCGACCATGGCGTGCAAAGGGCATTAGTGACCATCGACAACGGCCATCAGTAGCGAAAAGACCAGTCTAGAGTTCAGTCGTGATCCGAAAGCCTACCTGCTAGGTCTCCAAAAGCAAGTTCTGATTCCCTTTTTCATTGAGTTAAAGCACAAATCTTAACCTTTCAGTCGGTTATGGCAGTAAGTAACCAAGACCCCCTCCCCTTTCAGTCCTGCCAATAGAAATAAATCGAAACATTAGTGAATTTGGAAGCTTGCGTGGAAAAAGCAGTCGTGCGAAATACTACCACAGCTAGAAAGTACAAGAAGCGTCAACGGGGGTGATTGAGCACCAGACAGGGACGTGAGATGCCTTGAAATGGGCAGTTTTAAATTGCGTCCGAGTCGTTGTTTGTGTACAGTTACTTCATTTCCAGTTTGGGAACTGCAAATATTCAAAATTCGGCGGTCGTTGCCGGGTTGGTCCGGTTCAACAGCCTATCACTTCAGCCAGCTTCTTACCTTAACCTTCCGAATTGGATAATTCGTGACCCGGTTACTCAAGTGTCTGCAGGTTTTCCCCATCTCCTGGGATCAGCACACATGTCAGCGACTGAATTTATGTGTTAGTCAGCGTGAAGAAAGTGCGTGGTAAATTACAGGACCTGTCAATAAGCCACGGGTTGACATTCAAGTCAGGAGAGCAACAGTCAACGTCTGACTTGGCAAGGAGCAGCCCAATCCATATGGTGAAGAGCGGTCAGAGGGTGGTTGTACTCGGCGAAAATTGCTGGACACGATTTTCGCATTGGGGCTGCTTTTTTCTTTGGTTATCTAGCTGTATGAGTGAAACAGACGTCATAAAGCTAGGTTACCAAAGTTAAGAACAGCGCCTTCGACTTCTATAATAGGCAAGGAATCCAAGGAACCGGGACGTGTTGGTTGTGTCGCATTTTTAAAAATAATTTTTTCAAGTTCTGTCATGTTTGATGTGTTCTTCTACCGACTCGCAACGGCCGTCGAGGAGACTGGTGCAGCCAAATCTGATACCTATCTTGACTGTCTGAGCTGTAGCTTGCCGCATGCATGGACACTCATTGTATGCTATAGTGTTGAAGAATGTTTCTCTGCTTGATGGGACGTATAAAGTTGAGTGAAGGGCAGCATGACTAAGCAAAGCAACAGCCACTAAGCAAACCTCCTGCTGTGGTTTGTGCGTTTCGTAATTAAACTAGGCTGTGTTCTAAAGCACTATGCGGTGGTTTTATCATTAAAAGGAGATGAAGAATAGCTATAAAGCTTAGTTAACAAATATCGCTTAGTTTTGATAGTTTCGTTTAAAAAACAGTCTGTTAAATCTCGTTGCTTCGCTTCGCCACCCTGCTTTTCTCTCTTAAGAATTTCTGTGATTACAAAGTATGATAATTTGTGGCTATAACTTTTTGCTGGTTATAACCCCAACAATAAATACGGCCCTTTTCCTTCTTTGGACAGGCCGTTCAGTTGAGCACTATAGGGATTTGCCACATCATTTGCAAGCCGACACATCTTTTGTGGTTTCTTTGGCTCGCCTGGAACTTGAAACCCCCATAACTTTCCTTCCGTACCTATACAAGTTGGTTTGGTCTGGATTTTCGGGTATCTTTTTACCTTGGTTATTTGTTAGTGCAGCAAAGTACTACATGTGTTCAGGTGCGTTCAGTTTCAGGGATAATACAAGTTTTCGTTTCAAGTTTGCGCCAAAGAAGTTGCCCTTATCGTGATGGAAGAATGTATTATGGCGAAAAAAATTTGGCTGTATTGCACCCATAGCAGCTTCCACGTATTCCATGACGCAGACAATGAGTCGCACGGGGTTTGCGTAGGCGAACCTGCTTGGTAGTTTGGGTGTTAAGAGCTAAACTTCTGGTGCAAAAAACCGACCAAAAACCTTGTATAAATGGCCATGACTAGGCTAGACACCAGCTCTTGGCCCTGCTTGGCAGGCTAATGCAAAATGAGTTTTCTGGGTTGCGTTGACTAGCGGAGATATAACCATGGACGTATGGGAGGTGCTCCGATGCTGATGCACTACTTCTTGGTTATACCTGTCTCGTTTACCTGATTACTTAATTTGCATGTTATGTCGACTGTTGCGTCGGCGTTAAAGGCTTTGAACGGCCCCCAGCTATAGACTAACTTTTCAGTCAAGTATCCATGTCAAGTGTGCTACCCTTTGGTGTGTAAAAAAATAAACGGCTAGATTGAAGTTGAAAACAGCAATAAACTGCTCAGAGGCTAGTTTTTAGTTCTTGCATAAATTACTGCAATTTCCCACTCAGACAATAAAAACTTGACGCGCAATTATGAACTTGTTTTATTACACTGGAAACGAATACTATAGACTTCTTTGGAGCAAATCTTGCCGGCTACGGTGCACCTCATATACTCTGGTATTGGCGGCAGAATTGCAAAGTTTATGAGAGGTTTGAGAACTTGCCGTGTACCCTTTTCCGTGTTATTTCTTTCTCTTTTGGATTCGCTTATATATCTGATTGCGTGATATGCAAACAAGCTAAGGCCTTGGAAAGGCCAGAGGCCAGTCAAGTAAGGGGCTTGGACCCTTTGGCTCCAAACGAAGTCACGACGCAGCCGACGACGACGTCGAACTATAAAAGGCTCTCTCTCTGTCTCGCTCTCGACTTTTTTTTAATGTATCCGAATTTCATTCGCGCATTTTATAGTGGCCAAATAGTAAAAAAAACTACATTCTTTTTGATAATACATTATGACGAGCCTCCAAAGGCTTGAAAAATTTCGAGTACTACTGTGACCATGCAAACAACTAGTTCGGGCGTGTAGAAGCGCAAAACCTTTCTACAATGGAATGCAGTTTTGTGAATAGGAAGGGAGCCAATCCTGCCAAGTCTCGGCGAAATGAAATGGTAGAGATTCTCAGAACTGAGTCAGACCATTGCAAAAGGGCCATTGAAGCCGCAGTTAACCCAAAACTTGGAACAGCCAAATGAATTGGGATGCCGCTCCCTATCTACTGCCCAGGAAGTTCTCACTATACTAAGCCTGTACTTAAAGGCACTACGGTGTCTTCTTGTCGACGCGCCTAAACAGGCTTCCAGAATTTCTGCCTATTAGACTGACAGTAAAGCGCGCTCCATCATGTGTGTAGTTGCCGACAGTCATAATTAAAGGACACTGAAAAAAATAGAATAAAAAAAAGGAAATGAGGTATGGGTGAACAAACCCAACACAGGCGGGGAAGGAAATGCCAAACGAGAGTTCTGCCATTGCCAACGAGGACGAATAACAATTCTACAGCAGGTAGAGGAACCAAACGACTCTGCACGCTCGGTTAACTACCATTTTGAGTCTTTAAAGCTATCCAGGAATTCAACAAGTTGTATTAAACCATTAACAAATGTGCCATATCATCTCAGCTCACATCCATAGGAACGTGATCTTCTTTACGCGAAGCAGGCACATAATACAGTCCACTCATAGCCTCTTGTAGTGCACGTAGACAGGAAATGGTTTCGCAATAGCCGCCTGCCTTCTCGGCTAATGTTGCAGCGCGAACATTAGTTGTATAATTGGGCGCTAGTCTGTCTTCCGTTGGGGGCTCAGGTCCCATAAATTCCAGGACAGGTGGCGTATAACGATACAGAGGAACTTCTTCTTGCTTGGGCACAGGTAAGAAATTCTGAAAGCCTTTTACGCCAATACGGATACCGGTGGAAAATTGGGTGCTGAGGGGCTTGGGTTCTGTCTTGGCTAATGGCTGATCTTTCGAAAGTGCTTGAGCATGAGTCGCAAGGATACTTTTGGCATCCACATCCGAAAACATCAGTTCATCAATGAGGGCCTCTTTAGCTTTGAGTTTCTTTTTTCGCTCTTCGTTTTCTTGGTTGACGTAGTACTTGAGTCGTTCCTTGCCTTCCAGCTTTTCCAGTTCTAACAACTCTTCAAGTTCAATATCATCTTGACTTTGTTTCGATCGGTTTCGCTGGATAACGTCCTTATTGTCTTTCTTGTACTGTTCAATGCGCTTGTTAGTTCCCACTATGTCAATGTTGTTCACCAAGTTAAAAATTATGGTCTCGACTTCTTCCAGATAGTCATTATATTCACTTAGCGTCGCAAAATCTTCTTGTCTTTTGTTGAAGTCCTTTAAAACTCTTTTCCTTATGTCCACTTCCTTGTCTATGAAGGGGTCTTCAAAGAGCTGTACACGGAAATTTGTTCGTCTCAAGGGAAGGCCACATTCGATGCAAGATCCAGAACCTTAACATACAAAAAGTAAGTGAAGTTTTACGATGTTTTCGAGTACCTTTGGCAAAAAGAAGTTCAACACAACTTTCACAAAGCACATGGCCGCAAACGTTGACCATCAACACAAGAGAAGGGTTCCTATATTTTGTTGTCTTGCAGCGAGGGCAAACCAGATCGTCCATACCTAATCCAAAAGCAAGATAGTAAAGCATTTCAAACATCTTACAAGACTTCTTACCTAAAATTTAATTCGGAAACAGCATACAGGCAAATCAACAAACGATGATCCTACTGATCATAACGCCATTCAAATATAACTACGCGCCATCTAATAACGCTGCCTGACACTAATATTGTAGTGACAAGATTTTTTGCAACGCGTGGATACCTGCTTTTGTCGGCGAATCTGTTTAACATTTGTGTAAGTAGTAGTTTAAACTGTTATATGATGATTACTTTTAAAGTAAAGCTTCTTCTTAAGCTTCCAGGATGT
Source organism: Lepidurus arcticus (assembly GCA_003724045.1). Classification (NCBI taxonomy): domain Eukaryota; kingdom Metazoa; phylum Arthropoda; class Branchiopoda; order Notostraca; family Triopsidae; genus Lepidurus; species Lepidurus arcticus. Next base: position 7,549 of record RJJA01000077.1, on the reverse strand, counting down.
GGTTTGACAATGAATTTACAGAGGTTTTAAGAGCAGCCTTGCCATACTACCTGGCAGTCATGCTGCCTGTTTTTATAATCCTATCTCCAGCTCCAGTGCAAGCAGCTCACGAATTTGCTGTTTATAGAATGCAGCATTACGATTTGCATAGCACTCATTATGGTTCTCGCTCTGCTCTCATCAGCTTCGATGCCCGCTCTTTGGAGACAAGGCTTCCTACGAGGAAATGTATTCTTGCCCCCATTATGGACATCACTTTTGCAAGATTTAAGGAGCTAATCCAAGAAAGCGCTGGGGCTATCGTTCTTATCCTGCCAAACGACATACACAAGTTGAATTCGAAAGTAAAAGAACATATACTTGAGCTGGAGCAAGCTTTGCTTGGGGAGGAAGTCTCCATCCCTGTCTACTTCGTTTTTGAGACGCCGGACGTGTTAGAGATTTATCACAACATCGTTGCAACCACTAGAGGAGATAGTGCGTCGTCTGCAGCTGCGGGTAATAGCTCCTTTTGTTATTTCTATTAAAATTTATAGCTGACGCATTTTAATTGTGATATGCTCTGATTTAATAGCTCTGATGGACACGGTATCCGCTAGCGGGTTTCAATTGTCGGTTTCTGGCAGCCAGGCCAAAGTCATGACGGATATTCAAGTTGCGAATATATTGGTAGTATTTGATATTTTATTTTAACACTCGATTTTGCAACTATTTCTCTTAAAGGGGAAATTACCAGGCTATGGTGCGGAGGAGCAGCTTCCTACACTGGCAATCGTGGCCCATTACGATACATTTGGCATTGCTCCCGTAATATTGCATTCAAAATAGCGTAAATAATATATTGCTATAATGTGTTTTTTTCCCAGGAATTGGCTTTTGGAGCAGATTCGAATGGTTCTGGGATTGCAGTACTGTTGGAACTTGCTCGCTTGTTTTCTCGTTTAACCGGTCAAAGCCATCGAGCCGGCTTGCCTCGTTTCAATTTGTTATTTTTGCTGTCAGGCGCTGGCAAATTTAATTACCTGGGATCCAAGAAATTTCTGGAAGATCAACTGGATGGAGTAGAGGGTTCATGGATGCAAGAAACGCTATTTACTTTATGCCTTGACTCACTTGGTGACAGTGATGAGTGGTACATGCATGTTTCCAAGCCTCCTAAGGAGAACACACCTAGTGCCAAATTTTATCATGTAAGTTGAATACCTTAACAGATTTTCAGGAATTCAGTTCTACATATAATTCATTTTCAACAGGAATTGGAACAGTTGTCTTCTGAATCTCAGTTGAAACTTGGAGTTGTACATAAGAAAATTAACTTGGCGGAAGACAGACTTGCGTGGGAACATGAACGCTTCTCTATTAGGCGTTTGCCTGCTTTTACTTTGTCTGGACTGCCGGTAAGAATCTGTTTCTTGTCTTACTTTTTATACTTATGCATTTCTCCCAATAGTCTTCCAAGGTCAGTCGAAGGAATACTATCTTGGATCGAAGTATCGACGCTAAGAAGCTGACGAAAAAAGCCAAAATAATTGCTGAGGCTTTGGGCAAGATTGTTTATAACAGCAGTGAGGAGAGCGAATTGTTTACGGGAGACCTGGTAAAATAGCAATTAATTTAGATTTTTTTCCTGCATGTTACTTCTTTTACTTCTATTATATGTAATTTACTTCTTTTCATTACTGTTAGGCTCCTCAAGAAGAATCTATTACTGCCTTTATTACTCAGTTGACGTCTCAACCGCGTGCTGCTCAATTAACAGCTACCAAACATAACTCAGTTGTTGGAATGCTCGAACAAGCTTTGCAACGGTAAAATTAACGTTCGTCCTTATTTTTTCAGTATTTAAGTCAGCTTTTCTCCACGCATAGATATACAAAGGAGGTAAAGGTAACGTATCTCACACCGGACAAACGAGAGCCAGATTTCGTATTTTACGATATGACCAAGGCGACCATGTTTGCGTACAGTATCAAACCTGCAGTTTTCGATTTGGTATTAACCGTCCTCATCATCGGCTACTTAGGTGCCTTTTATGGCGTAGTACAGGTAAGAGTCGAATAATTCACCGATTTTGATCCTACGGTAAACATGTTTTAGAATTTCAACTGGTTCTACAGTTTAGCGTTGCAGACAATTCCAGCTAGCGCTAAGAGGTTGTAGTTTGCGAGTTGTTTTGTGTCATGAATGCTACCTGAACAAATTGTCAGGTCTTTAATATAGCGTGAGCTAGTCGACCCCGTAAGTTGTAGTTTTACTTCATTTATTTCTAAAGAGCGTGAAAAATGTATGTACAAATTGATCTGCATCTCGGCTGATCTTTCATTGTAGATCAAACCCTGCTGGCTTTAGTCTTACGTGAAATTGCCATAAAAACATCCACCGTCAAGTATTACATTTTGCGTGTCAGTGAATTATTTACAGAACTGAATTCAACTCTTTAATAAGCCTAGTTCCAGTGTATTATGGAAAGCTTCTCCGTTTGTATTTGCTAAAGAAAATTCACATTTGACACTTTAGCGAATACGAGTACCAGTTTACAGTATATATATAGTCAGAAAGATTAATGAAAAAGTAACATGAGGTTCACAAATAAAACTTTTATAAAGTTTTAATAGAGCCATGCAACTAGTCATAAATGTGCTGCTCTGGCATAATTCCCAGGATTAATTAGGCATGACGTGTTGGATTTGATCAGTAAAATAATAAGCAGTGGAGTATAGATCGCTGGCACTTGGCTTCGAAATCTTGCAAAAGTTCGTCCATGTCGTTATCTAAGTCGTCGCTGCTAACGAGCTAAGAAGATAAAGTAATATGAGAGTTGACGCATCTGTCAACTTTTAATAATCTAAGAAACTTTATAGGTACCATGTTAACGAGCTCGCAGATGAGAAAGGCTCCAATCGTAGCTTCTTCGTGGTTATCTTGAATGTCCAGGTTGATTACATGAACAGGCTCTGTACCTGTTCCTTTGCTGGTTCTAGTTTCCAGGTATTCAATAATTTGATCATAAACCCTTTCTTCACAGCTGATGATAACCCGGAAGTGATCTTCAGTTGTTTGAAACTGCTCCGGTCCTGCCTTGATTCTTCTGTTTCGGTCAAGCATGTGCAGCAGTCCATTCCTAGTATATAGTTCTCTGTCTTTATGCAGAAGGTCTTGATAAATTGATTCATATGTGGTCCCAAAATCATATATGTTTGGCCTATCTGGCGCTGCTCCCGGCAGTTTAACTTTGTCACCTGTGCCAAACGACTGGACGTCAAATCCTTTCTTACTGCGAAGAGACAGAACAAATTATCTACATTTGTTATTTTACCTTATCATTTACCATTTAAATAATTTGAAAATATAAATTTAAATCTACCTCAGAAACGCATGTGCTTCCATGCTTCTGTTCATGTTACTCGAGCAGGCAACAGCAATCTTTAAGGTTTCTCGCATACTGTTAATTTTAAACAGGTTACTGCAAACTGTGGAAACAAATACGACACAATAGCAGTGGTTTGTAATGAATTTTCTATAATAACTCAGACCAATCTGTTTTGTTTACTTATAGGGTTTATTCCAACATTACATTAGCGGCACCTATTATCATATGGCGATGAGCGACATCGCCATCTCTACTCCAATATAAGTAACATCTTCGCCATCTTGTATCATCTAGGCCCTCTACGCCAAACCTAGAGAAATACACCAGCTAAAAAGAAAGAACAATAATAGAGGGGAAAAATAGATGAAACGAACAAATAAATAACGCACGCCGGAAAGAAAAATAGAAGGTCCCAATTAGGGGACTTGCCCTGCTAATAATACAAGGAAGCTAAAGTAAATAAATAAAAAAAATTAGAGGAGAGAAACAAGAATTAAAATAAAAAAATTATAGTAATAAACAAGAAAAGCATGCGGAGTGAAGAGTCAAGTTTCTGCGATTTTGCTGTGTTTTCAAGATTGTTGCTGTTTTTGGGGGGACCCACGTGTTCGCTCCGTCGAGGTAAGGACTTTTTTTTTTTCAAAGTAGCTTTCTAGTTTCTTTCCCTAATCGAAGAGTTCATTTTATGTTTTGTTCGTTGTATGAACATGTTGGTAACATGGCCAGAGAAGATATACTGATTTTAAAGTGTTGAATAGCAGAATTTTACCGTTTTTATTCTTATCTTTCAATTTTTGTTCTTGTTTTCTTTTTCTAGGACGTTCCTGAGACCGCGAGAAAAAAGGAGGAAGGACTCTCGGAAGGTTTTGGGTCGTACGATGGCCAAGAAAAAGGGGGAGCAGAACCTGCACCTGGTCGAGTTATTCAATCTTACTGTTGTAAGCAAATCTGGTAATTTCTTAAATTTTTGCTGAGAAAGCTTCGTTTATGCTAACTACGCAAAGCTTTTGGGTTTGGAAGAATGACACAAACTTGCCGCATTTGGTCATTTTGTAGAGTTTTCATCTCAGTTATGGTAATTTCTTGTAAATTTCTGAGAAAGCGCCTGGAAGAGGACTGAGTTAATTGTCTTTACGTGTCGTGTTAATTGCAATTATAAAAATATTTTTTTTCCTTAGTTTTTCGCTTACGATCATGCACGCATTACGGTCATGGATCATGGACACAATCCTCCATTCCTGGGGTTCTGATGCCATTGAGCTCCTGATTTCAGCTGAGTTGACGTGGATTTTATCTACTGACGGTATTACGTTTGGTATTAAGTTTATTGCCTTTCCAGTGCTAATTTTCCCATCTTACCTAATATGGTTTGGAATGAGTAGCGCTTTGTGTTGGGCCATGCGTAGTCACTGTAGTCTGGTCCCTTGGTGCGCTTTTTTCAATTCCGCGGTGTTTTCAAGATTGCTTGCCGACAACGAAGTCAACTTTCGGAAGTCGAGGCAACCTTTTCGTTCCCCCCCCCCCCTAAATAGCTGTTAAATTCTCAAACTTTTATTTCGAGGGAATTTTTCCTTCTCATTTGAGTTTATTGAGACATTGTTTTCAAGGAAAGCTAAAGTTAAAGTTAAAAATACTTAAAATTTAAAACTGAATTAATTGTTTAAATTAATGCTAACACGAAAGATTTTGTAACGGGTCAGAAAGTCTTTTAGGTTAGAAAGAAAACGTCAGTTTTAGATTTAGCCTTCGACTCGTTTGTAAAAGTTCCGACTAACTTTTGTATCCTTTCTGTGTTTGTTTTGAGGACCTCCGTACGTAGAACCCGTACAATGTCTCGAAGTGAAAAGGAAGAGTGAATAAGTCGACTTGGTCAACGTCGCAATCGTCTGGAACTATTTGTGCCCTTTCTTGCCTTATTCACCGAGCGTCGTCAAAAGGTACAAACGTCAAATTCCACGAATTGTAGCGCCTTTTCAGATATTTTCTATTTTGTTTTTTGGATGTTTTTCTCTGTGTAATTTTTTTCTTTTGAGGGGTTGAATAACATTAAAATACCTTTAAACCGTTTTCATAATTAATTGATTTAATGCGGAGAAACCCGAGCTTATGCTACCTAAGTAAATCTTTTGTGGCTGTTTCATTATAACTATCTGCAGCATTTTGATCAAATTTGGAAGGATTTAACTCAAGTGAAGGTTCTTTTTTTTAGGGAAACCATACGCGTGCACACCATTCGAGTGCTTTGATTATCGTGTTGCTTATATATACTGATTATCTCTTTTGCTTGTCTCTTTTGTTCTAGAATTCTCCGAGCGAAAATTATTCTTGTGAGCTGCAGTTGTCAAATTCATCAGTTTCGTCCCTGGCGTTCGTAACAAAATGTAAAGTATGTTAATATTAAAGGAATTAAATTTTCGAAAATTAATATCTGCTTGACCGTAGGCTATCATAAATCTTGAGATGGAGCTCAGTTGCGCTAGTATTCTCCGTATCGAAAAATTATGTGAGCTGCGAGCTGGTCTTTGTGGCTTATCAATTTCACCAGATTCGTCTTTGGGGTTCATTATGCAAGGTAAACTTTTTAATTTGAATGAACTTGATCTTTTTATTATTATTTGCCTTGCTGTTGTCTAATAGGCTTCAGATAGAGCTCTGTTGAGCTAATATTCCGTATTGGGAAGTATCGCGAGTATTTTCAGTGTTATAAGTCTTTAAATGGTAGCAACGAAGCGTCCCTGGCATTTCGCGGGCGTGGTTCGGGTGCATTGTGGGTCCCGTGAAGGACCAGCAGGCAAGAGACGATATTTCGTGTGTGATGTTGAAGAGGCGGAGTAAGTTTTTAATTCGTTTTTTTTTTTTTTATATTATATACTAATGTTGTTGTCCATTAGAACGAGTTCATCATGACGAGTTCATCACTCAAGTCTCAAGAATCTACCTTGAGTAACGTCACTCCGATGAATTCGAGATTGTCGCGCGATTAAGCTTTACACTTCAGAGCTTCAAAGCGTTTCTTGTGACCATGCGTGAGATTTCGGAACTTTCGGAAGATTAGTATTAACTGGCTGGCCGGGAAATAAGAGTTCTTTTACGGAAATCAAGAAATCGGAAATCCAAATGCCTTATTTGCTTAATTTTTGTGCCAAAAATGTTTCCCGTAAAAGCTAGTTTCCAAAGGAATGTCCTTTTTATTATATGATTTGTAATTTATTGAAATAGAAGCTAAAATTTGGGAAATTTCGCGAGATTTAAAAAAAAAATCCGCTGAACGGGGTGTGGCCTCCACAAAAAAGACGAATCCTATTGGTGGATTGGACCAAAAGGTGGGCGTGGCTCCTGTACAGTTGTTATAGTGATCTATCTTTTGTCCATTTCAGAAAAGTATGACGCATCGCCTTGTATTCTCTTGAATTGCGCATTATTAGCTGTGACAACAGCTTATTGTATATTTTGTTATATGTATTTCAAAATGTAATAAAAAGGAGCCTCAAGTATTATTTTTCTTAAGAGTCGAAATCATTTAAAATAACGATAATTATGTGTTTGCTTCAAGTTATTTTTATTAAAATCTCGCACATACAATCCCCTTCTTAAAACGAAAACCTATGGCCGCTACGGATCGCAAGCCGCTACCACGCACGTCCAAGGGAACTTTTCCAGCTAATAAAAGAAGGGATCTTGGGATACTAGCCTCATACACTGTACACCAGTTCCATTCATATGTTGGATTTATAGATGTTTCAACGCCTTCCGTATACGGGAGTATGACCAAGTGGATAAGACCCAAGCCTTGTGATCGGAAGGTCGCGGGTTCGAATCCCGGTCGAGGAACTTTATTTCGTACAAAAACGAAATATTGAATGTCTCCCATTCTCTGTACGTCCTATACGTATTCTATACCGTAAAGCTTCGGCGTCACGAGCTCGAATATTGGGGATAAGAAATCGAGCAGGAGTTGGGAACAGGCGAAGGGGCGAGGCTTTCAATTTTTGACGATTTTTCAAGGGGGACCCCTTCATTTAACATTATTCCTTATGGAGAAAAGCCCTTAAAAAGCTTTCCCAGCTCGAAAAGGAGCCACGCCCCCTTTTTTGTCAAACCCACCAATCGGATTCGTCCTTTTTGAGGAGGCCACACCCTTTTTCGCGGATAATTTGAAAAAGCTCACAAAATTTTTGC